>VSTD030004086.1:0-10488 GCA_008808055.3 Sporobolus alterniflorus
GAAAACGTAAATCCTTTATTCTTTTCTGAAATCAGTTTAAAACTGATTCAAACTTTCAAAATTCATATCAAATTCATTTCTTGTCCAAAAATTATGAAATCAATTGTGTTATTCATATAAATTCAAGATCTATTCAATAAAAATATAAAACTCAACAGTAGGCCTTGAATCAAATGGATTTAATTCAATTCTTTAATTGAATCATTTAGTTTTAAATAAAACGTGCATGTCATCGCATGTAGGCCATCTTTGTAGGAGGCCTTTTGCAAGAGAAGAAGTCCGTTGCAGTAGCTTGGGGACAACATCATGAAGCGTCACAGATGCTAACCTTTTCCTTGGAGCAAGGCAAGCCCCGGTGCATATAGTACATATAAATGTTGCATAGAGTCCTTTCTCTTTTATTCTATGCATGTTATGTAATGTGCATTACGTATAGGGTTATTTGATGATGGTAATAGGTTGAATGGTAGTACCCTTTCGTATGTCACCTTGTTGTAGATGTATTACTTTTATGACTAGATGGGCTAGGCATAGTGATAGCCACCGGTAGAAGTCGGGTGGTAGGTCCCACTCGCATATAGGAACCCCTCTTTTTATGAGCTAGAAGGATTTATGGATATATGATGAGTAGCGGCTTATATTTATGCTCATGTATTATGGATGTGACCGGACGGGGCAATTAGGGGAAAGGTGTTCACTCAGAAGGGAAGAGCGGGGACAGTGCTATGGCAATTCTGAGGTTCCAAGGCTGTAGCCCCCCGCCTGTGTCGGTTATGGACCGCGCCATTTTGGCCCTGATGACAAGCTTTGAGTTGTGTACTGACCACATGTTGGGTTTTATGGGACCCGATAAGCCGAGTAGCTTTTGTAACTACTATGTCGAACTGCACCTCCTTGTTTCGTGTGATGCTTTTACTTTTGGAGGGAGAATGAGGCCGAGGGCCAAGACTTCATCCCTGGAGCAGGGGCCCAATTTTGACATAGTAGGGACTTGTGAATGGTTGTCATACGTGAGAGCCTCCGGGAGTCAAGCGTATGGCGTGTTGCTCAGGTTCTTTCCCTGCAGGGTGTATATCGATTTGAGTCGCCGTGACACTCTCGGTTATGAGTGGCAGTTTGTCATTGCAGTCATCTCGTAGTATGCTTATTGTATTTGGATTAGAGGATGGTGGATCAGAGGATGTTGGTTATGGTTATGTTATCAGGATTATTACTGTATTTACTTTACCTTTGACGTTGACTTCTATCAATGTTCTGCTTGTTCTAGTTTATAGGTGCAAACACAATATCTCGCTTAATTAAAATGAGTAAATTAATGAATTTAAGGATCAACTGTTAGTCGCTGAGTCCTTAGTCCCATCAAACCCTTAGTGCCTTGCATGTCTAGGAGTCAGCTATTTATGACCATATTGACAGGTCAGTCTTGCTGAGCTTTAGATGCTCAGGCTTTGACTTGTTGATTTAATTTGTGCAGGTGTAGTCCTTCTCTCCCTTTAGGTGATGCCGAGGGTGGTTACCAGTAAGTGGTCTAGACTCGATGGTTGGACCTGTGCTGGGAGACCCATAGGCATTGACCGCTTTTGAGGGTGGCACCGTAGGGCAATGTGTTACCCTTGTTTCATTGAGTGATTTGCTTCCGCATCCACGTATACTTTTTCCGCTGCAAAACTCTATTGTATCAAATCTTGAATAAAAAATTGTAATATTTTATATTAAGAGCATTTAATTTATAGTCTATATGTGTATACTTGTGTATTCTTGCTTCGACAAGAATCCTTCGATAAGATCCTGGTTAACAACCCGTCTTAGCAGATGGGGGTGTTATAGTTCCACCATGGACGGCGAAGCCACGGCCGGACACTGGCCTCCCCTATGATCTACGGCACGCTCAGTAGGAGGGACAGTGAGTGCAAGCCTGCGCTCACCAACCCAGCGCCGAGCAAGAGGTAGTGCAATAGTGAAGCAAGCTCACCGGGAAGCAAGCCGCCACCGCGGCCCAACTGTGTGTCTCACAACGACACGAGCCCATGCTTGAGGTGGAGATGATCCTGATGGTAGACTTCGCCTCCACCCAAGCTCGGCCAAAGGAAGTGGGCCCCTCCGCCAGTTATGAGGGAGGCCAGACTGAGGCCACCGCGGCCAAGACCCCGAGCACTTCACCTCTGCTCACCGCCAATGGGGTGGACATGATGTACCACCAACTGGCGGAGATCCACGCCATCACCGCCACACAACTAGCGAAGTGCGTCCACTGGCGTCGGTCTGACTCAATAGCTAGCCCAGTTTGGGCCGGGGCCGGTCGGCAGAGGCATGCCGCGATGCCTTTCGCGGCAAGGTGGTGCCATCACCACCTACTGACTTCTCATCCTGAGCCCCGCTGTGGTGGCAGGGATGGCGCTTAGAACCCCAGGCCCGCCATCAAGCTCGCTAGGGGAGCGTGGGCATGCTACCCGAGCGCTGCGCACAGAGCCTACTCCAGGGTGAGCATAGTGACTTTTTTAGGAACACATTCGGGGAGCCGCTTGGCGTCGGCACCCCACACGCCATCAGCCACAAAAGTGATTGTGCTTCGCCTAGCCCAGGGAATTAGGGAGGTGACCCCAAGCAATGACAAGGAAGTGCCACCTGATGTCGCCGCCCACCGCGCTAAGGAGGGCATCAAGGGTGGCAAAAAGAGGCGCAAGCAGCGCCCTTAAGAGACCGTGGCCATGACTGACCATGACAACAGCAACAATAGGGAGGTGGGTCGCTCCGGCGTGAGATGTATCTCGACCACCGTGCACAGTGATAAGCGTCAGGTGAGGCTGCCTACATACCACTTCAAGAGGCTCCTAGAGGAAGCATGCCCAAACCACGCATACCCCGTCAGGCACAAGCTCATGACTGTGGCATGATGAGGAGCTTTATGACATCAGGGTCCCTCACCTGGGGTGCGAAGCTCGGTGAAGACCCGGGCGAGAGCGATACGACACCTTTCCCTAGGGAAAACATAGTCAAGGCGGTCTATGGAGGACGCCCCCACCAAGGAGACGACACGTGTCTAAGCTAAGCCCCAGGGCTCTAGCTCATTGCGATCGGGGATACGGGGGCTCAGGGGTGTAATGACACAAGTTTTCCAGTATCCTTATGAATATATATATATATATATAGGTGTGTGTGCGCAAAAATGTATATTACAGTCACTTCGAGGGGCATAAGAAAGAAGGAACGGAAAAATGATGGGGTGGACAACTCGAAGCCATGGGTGCATCATGATGAGGAGCTTCATGACCTCGAGGTCCCTCACCTGGGGTATGGAGCTCAGCGAAGACCCGTGCGAGAGCGATACGATGCCTTTCCTTGGGGAAAATATAGTCATGGCGGTCTATGGAGGACACCCCCACCAAGGAGATGACACATGTCTAAGCTCAGCCCCAGGGCTCCGGCTCATTGCGATCAGGGATACGGGGGCTCAGGGGTGTAATGACACAAGTTTTCCAATATCCTTATGAATATATATATATATATATATATATAGGTGTGTGTGTGTGCGAAAATGTATATTACAGTCGCTTTGAGGGGCATAAGAAAGAAGGAACGGAAAAATGACAGGGTGGACAACCCGAGGCCATGGGCACGTCAGCCAACCCAAGTTCAGTCCCACGGACTGATGCTGGAGGCTTGCACTTCTCACAGGCACTTCAAAATGAGACCAGCTCCCGTCAAGATCTCCCGAGCTGACTTTGAGAGTTGGGGAATGTCCTAAACGGGTAGCATTCCCTAGTCGAGTAGGGCGTTGGAAATCTGCATGACTAGCTGCGATAGTTGTCTGGCCTTGATGGCGCGCTCATCGTTGATCTCATCCACGCGCACGTGGGTCTCTTCCAGTTCCGCCAATAGGTCCCACCCGTCGGGGGGATGTAGGCTGTGAGCCTTCTCCTCCACCAGTATCGCCTCTTGCATCTCCCGGTCTGCCTCCTGTAGGCAAAAAAGGATCTGGTGCTCCTCCAATGTCCAGTTGAGGTCGGTGAGCCGTTTGGACCTAGAACTAGAGGCGCACGATTGGGCAGAGAAGTCCTGCTGGACAGCCTCGGCCCGGACATGACTGACGTTACGTTTGACGTGCACCTTTCCAAGGGCGCACTCAAAAGCCACCAATCCATCCTCCCATGTGGCAATGATGCCTTCCCTGCTGTCCAGCTCCCTCTCCCGAGCAAGGAGTTGCCCCTGCAGCTCGATAGCCACCACATTTGAAGGAGACGGTGCCCTACACCAATCAACGAGAAAAAATCAACGTCACGACAAGAAGCAACCCCATGCTAGCGTTGGCACAGTGTAAAAACCCACCTGACCAAGGGTGATGCCCGACTGGAGGAGGCGTCCATCCTTGCTCGATGGGACGGCGGCTAGCAACCATCGTGGCAGGGGCTCCCGCCACAAGGACGCTTGCCTTGGTCTCCCCCACTAGACATCACGGGCAATGGAGTGGAGCGAGTTTCATGATTAGCGGTGAGGAAAGGTGATCTTTGTCCCAACTCACTGAAGATCGAAAGAGCAAGGTGAGCAGTTTGACACCTCGCCACTTATGCCGCAGAGAAAACTGAAGTGACCATTTGGAACCCACGCCTGGGATAATGTGCGGGGTGCTAGGTGCCTTGGCCTTTTTGCCATCCAAGACATGCAACACCCCACTCACTACGAGTGGGGACCATGGCCACACATCAACAACGTCAACCCACTCGGCGTGGTGAGGTAGCAAGGAAGGCAAACCATCGTGCTCACGACTTCAAAGAGAGTGTGTGACCTTTGTTCTTCGACGGAGTAATCCCAACAAGCCAATGGCACAACGCAACTCCACGTGTGGGACGTAAATTAGCTAAGGAAGTCCCATCCCTAGCATCCTTTTCTTCACACACTCCTTTAATGCTTCTGAATGTATGCATTTTCGGCCGAAAGCGCCATGATACAGACAAACAAGCCCGCCTGTATCCCCGCGCTCGGGGGCTACCCAGATTAGGTTAGCATCCAAAAAAATTACACCTATTTTCCTTTTTTAAAAGAGAGAAGGGATGATAGGAGGCCGTTGTGTCTGGATTACACGAATAACCTATTTTCATTCATCTGGATCCTCCTTACTTAGAAAGCAAAAGGTTAACAACACATGCCACCACCGCTACTAATCCCCCGCATTCTCAGGAGGGTTGCAAGCGACCGAGGGAGGAACGTATGACACCAGTGAGTCTGAAGCTACACGCACTTGAGTCCAGAGGGCATCCCCCTGATCCTCTGTCAGGTCCTCATTGTGTCTGAACCTGAGCAGCTCTAGCTCAGATTTCAGCTCTGAGAAATGTGACAAGTCGGCAGTCAACACATACCGGATCCCCAGCGGACCCTGTTAGTGGCCATGGGGTCAATCCGGACCTTGAGTAGCTCCACCACCGTGGATAGGGGCACTGCCAGAGAAGACGGCCTGTCGATGTTGTCCAGCACCAAGCCCCAAACTCGCATAGCCGTAGTTCGTAGGGCCTCCAACTTAGCGTCCACCTCCCACCGTGCAGCCAACTCTGCCCTAAGCTGTCTGGCAGCCTCATCCAGATGGTCAGCTAGTCAGACCCGATCGGGTGGTGGTCTAAGCAGCAGGTCATAAATCCTCACCGTAGGCTGTTCAAGCCATGACCAGCATTCCTCCAGCCTCTGGAACTCGGCAACCAGCTTGCCCACAACTTCCATGCAAAAGATCTCATTGAGTGAGCGCCCAATCATCGACTCTGCGATAAAAGACACCACCGCCCGAAGCGCGGCAAGCTCTCTGACCATTTCAGTTTGGCGGAGGGCCGCGAGTCACATCCCCTCCGACAGGTGATTCCTCACCTGTGGGGGGCCAACAATGGCAGGGCATAGTTCAGAGCCCCAGGTCTATAGAAGGGTGAGCTCCTTGAATTGCACCCGATGCTCCCTCTCAAACACCTCCCATCGACGCTCGGCATCAATCACCATGTCAGACAAGTCACGAGATTTCTCCTTGGCCAAGTTTTGGGCCCGGCGCTGCTCCGCAAGCTCACCCTCAAGGAGGGCAATCTTCCGGACAAGACCTTCAGTATCCTTGCAAGCAGAGGCGAACACCGTGGCATTCTCTGCCTCCACTCTTGATACCCTCTCCCATGCCTCCATCTCTGCCAAGGCGGCCTAGTCTTCCGCATCTACGATGCGAAGGGTGGCACTATCCCACGCTAGAGTAGCCTCTTGGGCAGAAGTCTCTGCAGCAAGTACCACCATAACACAGGCGGCCTCCATAGCGGTGGTAGCCTCTTGTGCCCAGGTCACATCCTCTAGCAATGCAGGCACGTCTGTGCCACCTCAGGACAGGAGCTGTAGAAGCACCACACAAGAGGAGATGAGAGAGAGTGGAGGAAGCCAGATGCATGCATGCAAGATTTTCTCTCTTTTTCAGACTAACCCAAATCGGATGTAGGATCTTCCGACCGACCGAGGCTAGCATCTCGTGCAACAACCTCTCCACTACGACAACTTCTGAACATGCGGACTCTGCTTCGTTCCCCACCCGCCTCCAGTCAATAGGTGAGGGCGGAAAGTTGGGAGAGCCCAGTGGAGGCAGCCCAGACAACCCCGGACTCGCAGTGCCTGAGAACCCAGGGGCTGGGGCCGCGTCACTAGGGGCAGCACCTAGCTGGGGCCCGGCACCATCCACCTCGACGCTGGTGGTGCCTTGCGACATGCCATCAGCACCCGGCATCATCGGAGCCAGCTCTTCCCATACCTTCGACGTAGGTTCCACCAATGTTGGGGATTCCACCAGTGCCACCGCCGGCCACGGTGGGCCCGGGGCGGCCATGACTTGGTCACCTGCGCTTGCAGCCGATGATATTACCAAGGGCGAATGTGGGAATGTTGCTGGGTGCGCCACAGGTCGATGAATGACTAGGACCGAAGAGGTGCGACTCTTGTCATTCCAACACCACCGTTTAAAGTCAGAATATAAATAGGAGAAGTGGGAGCAGCATAAACCAATGAACAATGCCATACCGGGAGGACACCAGCAAGAAAGACCAAGGGAGGGTCCTCTTGGATGAGGGCTCTATGCCCTCAGTGCCCAATGAGGACGATCCTACCATAATGGCCACTATAACCGCAATGGTTGGTGAAGATGGTGGGACCTATAAAACCTCGAGTAAGTAAGCTATCCACATCACCACCAGTGCAATGCTCATCCTCCATAGGTTAGAAGATACCAATGCGAGGTTGGACTGTGGCGGTAGCCCAGTCACCATCCGAGGCCGTTTCGGTCAGCGCGTGCCGACGGAGACCCTCGCTTGCTGGCTAAAGAGTTCACCAAGTGAGGGGAGGTCATCAGGAGGCAGAGAGTGGGGAGGGGGAGTTTCCTCCCCCTCTTCCTCATCTTCATCCTCCTCTTCGTTGTCACCTCCCGAGGATTCAGGCTCAGGGGGAGTATCCTCCCCCGGCTCCCTCGCTGCCACCTAGGTGGCACTCTAGGGCCGTCTCCTCTACCTCTGTACATGCAGCCATTCACAGTGGAGACGGTTGGCCTCCTCCTAGCCGCGTCCTCAGGTAAGGTGAACCCCCCGCCCCCACGGGCACTGCATGCGTACCCGAGATCCCGCGCAAAGATAAAACATGCGTGTTTTGAGAAGCAGAAATTGGCACAAGTAGATGAGAATGAGTTTGAGTGGACTCACCCAAGGGCTTTCGACCCCTTCCCTTAGAGGGACCGGACTGGAGCCAAAGTTTAGATTGGCCCCATGTGCAAGAACCCCTAGATCTGGGTGTTGATCTCCATATCGCCTGACTCTGCGGAGAAGGGATGATCGGGACAACTTGGCCCCGAATACAACCACATAGTCATTCCTCGTTGATGGAGTGGTTGAACGTGGCAGTTGACAAAGGTCCGTAGGAGGTCCATGCCCGTCCGCCCTCCTCACAACAGCCACTAGATGATGTCACGCAGGGGTTATAACCTACGCAGGTCCTTCTAGGCCACACCGTACCCCCACTTGAGTTGAAGGATTGGGCTGCTACCCATGAACATGGGGAGCGGCACGTCGGCGTTGTTCCTCAGAAAGAACCATACTTTCCACCACCCGACCAAAGGGTTGGATATCGGGAGGGGAAAGTAGTGATCAACTTTAGGTCCAAATCGGACAAAGATGTCCACATTGTCCAAGGCCGTCGCTTCCGCACCTGAGCCCTATTGTAGCCGAGCGTGAAAGAAATAGTTTCATATATTGAAGTGGGGCTCAATCCCCATATAGGCCTGAGACTGGGTTATAAAGGCCGCCATGTGCAAGATCCCTTAGGGGGTCAAGTGATGCAGTTCCAGGTCGTAAAACTGCAGTAGAGAGCGAAGAAACCAGTGTGATGGCACACCAAACACTTGCTCATTGAACGTCGCGTATGCCACGACGCATCCCCCTGCCTGAACAGGGGATGCGGGATTCTCAGGCATGCGGTAAGTCACAAGCTCCGCCGCCGTTATATACCCCTGACTCACCATGTTTTGCCGGTTCTCTTGCGTGACCTCCGACCCGGTCCAACCCAATTCCACCATGGATCAAAAGGGAAGGAGAGGCAACACCCAGTAAGCTCAACAAATCCCTCTTGTTTTCTAGATTTGTTCCACTACCTCTCTTCCTTTTTCAGGCGTAGGGAAGGAGGTGGGGAGATGGTGGGAGATCATGCGGGAGGATATAGGTTGCGCAGGAGCAACCGCTAGCTTTATAGCCCTATAGTGTAACAACCGAGGATGTGAATCAGCTGGGCTCTATTGGCGCTGTAAAACAGCGTAATAAAAATGAGTTTACGCGTCACCCGACTCCTCATATGACGTGCCCTCTACATCATGGGATACGGCAACCATATCCAAAACGGGTCCCATGATTGCCGTGGGGTCTGCCAAAGCTCAGGGTTCGAAGGCAAAACCCGCCAATCGGGTCAGAGCTGCACAGAGCAACCAGAGCGAGGGACGAAGCGACACAAAGGGTGGTGAGCAGTTGGCAGATCCAGAGCCCTATCGAGGGGACCCGACATCCTCAACTTTGTATCTGAGTCTCGATCGGGAGGTTTCCATCATGCCCCTCCATGTGGGCTAGCACCGAGCCATCCGGATTTTCCCGTCAGGGATTACCTAGGAAAGACGCTTGAAACCACATGGTCCGGATTTGCTGGTAGGGGGGGGAGCATTAGCCTCTGTCTGGTCCTATAGAGAGGCACTTGCCCTGGCTAGCTCTCACCTGTGAAGGGTGACCCAGGATCCACTCAGATCCTGACTCGCACTGCAGTGCCCAGTCTCAAACCATTAGCTAGCTTGAGAGCTTGGGAATTACGCAGACTAGCAAGTCCCCACAGCTCAGCCCCTCCGGGTTATCGAAAAACCTGAGGATGGGGTCAATGTGTATGCTGCACTACATTCTGATATCCAGGACGGAACCATGGGGCTTCATTAAGTCGTCAGCGTAACACAAAGCAGTACATATGAAACTTAGCCTCCGCTTGAGCTTTTATCTCAGACGCAGCTTCAAGGGCTACATGGTGGGCACAACAGCGGGATTCCCTGTCAAGACCATGGAGGCTTTAGCCCCACGATCTCACCGTCGAATCCTGTGAATTGCCCATAGTAACATATGAGTACTATTCTGCCCACCGTCGAGTGACCGGCTCTGGCCACCCGCTCAATGGAGGGCTCGGGGGTACTGTTGGGGTCTAGTACCCTGGGTATCGTGGGTCACCAGTTACAGTATAAAATATTGGATACGATCGGTTCCCTCCAGCGGCAATCGGCTGGGGAACCATACGCCCCATACCTGGTATGGTCCCACCACTCTAGGCTGAAGAGGAGGAGCCACCAACCTTAAAAGAACTAATCCCAGGAGTAAACTATGCCTTCACTTATCCACCCTATGATAGGCATCGACGAACATGATTTTGTCACTTGTCTGCCCATCCCACCTCCCTCCGATGACAGAATTACCTTCGGGAGGGGTTCA
This sequence comes from Sporobolus alterniflorus, assembly GCA_008808055.3. NCBI lineage: Eukaryota > Viridiplantae > Streptophyta > Magnoliopsida > Poales > Poaceae > Sporobolus > Sporobolus alterniflorus. The sequence goes on from VSTD030004086.1 coordinate 9,999, forward strand.
TCGACCAGGATCAGCTTGAGCGATTCTTGGTGAAGCGAGAACACAATCAACACACCTAAGTACAATACCATATATTGAAGTTCAAGTAGATGTTATTACAACTTAGGTTCAAGTATTAGTTATACAAAAGAGGTTTGAAGCCAAAATTACGTTTCAGAAGATAAATCAGAGTTTGTAGAAGCGATTTCTCTCAACGGTCAGAACATTCTCCTTGCCGTAAAAGAGAATACCATCCATCGACGCTCTAAGCTGGAGGATCCCAGTACGGAGTCCAACACTCATCGGTTTGGACTTCCCACTGATAACCCTCATCGGCATTGCTGGAAAGAGGAAGCAGTTCCTCACCTGCACACAGAAAAACCACAAGAGTAAGGCTTGAGTGACTACGCTCAGCAAGACTTATCCAAGGTGATCAAAAGATCACCACTAGACATGCAAATGCTTTAAACAAGACTAATAACTCATAAGCCTACTAGCATCTAGATTAACT
>VSTD030004087.1:0-10488 GCA_008808055.3 Sporobolus alterniflorus
AGCTGGAGACGATGCCAGGATGAATGGGGTTGCTGGTGGTGGTGCTGCGACAGAGGCTATTGTGCTTGATGGAGCCGGAGCTCCCTGTGGATCTAAGGCTCCACACTAATCTGACGTGTGAAGCAGAGGGTTAGGACTGAACTTGGTGGTTGGGGGGTTTTGTAAACCCGAATGATGTATTTAACCTATGCAGGTTCTATGTGGAATTCTGATGTTATTGTTTTGGATAACCCTCATGGTGATTTAATTGAAAATTTGTCTAGTTCTTATGAACTCTCAATTGTTTTGTTCAAAGGTTGGTTCTCATCGTGATGAGGATGTGGGAGCCGTGCATGGGGAATCATCGAGCGTAAGTATAGGGGACCTCTGGCCTGAAATTGACAATTTAGATGAAGCTGGTGGTGAAGGTACCTCCATGACCCCCACACAGAGTCCTCGGGAGGATCCAGCTTCGTGCCCTCGACTGAGCTCTGAGGGTCAAAAAGAAAAGTGTGGGAGGATACAGTGCATGCAGCCAAGAAAGCCTCATTAGATCAAGCTTCAGGGCTATCGTCTACTCCACCAAAAGGTTGCAGTGGAGGCTCTGCGAGAAGAAAAGCTACACAGATTTTATCGAACACCCCCAGAGATATTTTGCCTTGTATAAAGAGGTCATTTGTTGATAGACAATACTCAACTTCCACCGATATGGATCATAGCGAATGGGAGATAATTTTATAAGAGCTTATACGTCTGTAGTACATTGTAAAGGAGGAGCCTGTAAGAGAGACTGATGATTAATAATATGTTGTATGTTTGGTTGTATCGCCTTCATGCATTCCATTTTGTTATATCAGCTACGGATGACTCATTTCGTTATATCACGTTTGCATGATTCATTTTATCGCGTCGCCTTCGTGTGATTTGTTTCATTGTATCACCTTCATGCAATTCATTTCATCGTATCAGGTTTGTGTGATGGGTTTTGTTGAATTGCCTTCACGTGATTTGTTTCATCATTCACAAGCAAAAATTGACTGTTATGGGCGTCAAACCGAAAAGTGTCACCCTTGCCCTCGACCATCCAGTTATCGGGGATTGTGCCTTCAATGACTTTACGATACTGCTTGGTTTTCTGTTTGATGAAGGTGCGATTGTTGAAAGACTTCTATTTCCATCGAAGGTTTTTTGAGCCCGTTGCATCTTGATGGTTGCCTCTTTTTTCATCGGAGGTCTTTTAAGCCCCTTGCTTTTTGATGGTTGCCTCTTTTTTCATCGAATGTCTTTTGAGCCCCTTGCTTTTTTAGGGCTACCTCTTTTTTCATTGGATGTTTTTTGAGCCCCTTGCATATTGAGGACTACCTTTTTTCATCGGATGTCTTTTTAGCCCTTTGCGTTTTGAGGGCTACCTCTTTTTTCATCGGATGTCTTTTTAGCCTCTTGCATTTTGAGGGATGCCTCTTTTTTCATCGGTGGTCTTTTGAGCCAATGAATGAGGGGTATCATAGCGCTCCTCTGCTCATGGCTTCGTTGTTCAGTGCAAAGGTGCTTGTAAAATATGAAGCTAACTTTGTTAGTGATTTCGACCCTGATGCCACATGTGGTGGGGAAACAAAGTTTTTATTGCTGTTTTGGGGTACATGAGCTCTGCCTCATTAAAGACCTCATAACCTTGAGAGCTTCCCCTGTGAGGAAAAGAGTATGAGCCTCAAAAGTAATTGCGCGGTGCTACTACTATGATGAAGGCTCATTTATAATTCATGAGACCTCCGTTTTTACAAGCTTGCTTTAAATGAATAAGCATCGAAGGCTATCTACATTCCAAGAATTCTCTAATATTTTGCCTTGAGAATCTGAAAGGTGATATGCGCCTGGCCTCAATTTTTTTACAGCTATGTATGGCCCAGGCCATTTGGCCTATAATTTGCCGGAGCTCTCGGTGCGAGGGCTTCATAAGAGAACCAGGTCACCTACATCGAGCTCCCGTAGTTTGACCTCTGGATCTCTCCATGCTTTTGTATCGTCTTGGTACTTTTGCAAATTGGCCACTACTTTGATCCGATCTGATTCTAGCAAGTCATTTTCTTCAGCTTCGCTTGGGCATGTTGGAACCTCTATTGTTGTTCACATGCTCCTATGTTTGATTTCTTCTGGTAGTACTGCTTTGGCCCCGTATAACAATCAAAATGGTGTAAAATTTGTTCCTCTGCAAACTGTCATGTTGTGACTCCACACTGCCCTTGGAATGACCTCCGTCGATTTGCCTTTTTTCTCGCCTTCGAGTATTTTCTTGATTTCCTCAAATATCAAGGAGTTGGCCCTTTCCACTGCACCGTTGGATTGAGGGTGATATACGGATGCGAAGGTGACCTTTATTCTGATTTGTTGATAGAAATCCTTGAGCATTGTACTATCAAAATACTTTGCGTTGTCGACTATGATTTGTCGGGGAACACCATAGCGACAAATGATATTCTGCCAGAAGGACTTCTTCATGGTTGTGGAACTTACATTTGTGACATGCTTCACCTCAACCCACTTCATGAAGTACTTGACTTCCACAACGGCGAAGGTGTAATTGCCCTGTGCTGGGGTTAACTTGCCGACAATGTCAATACCCCATCGCTGGAGAGGCCAAGACAGGGTGATTAACTTTGAAGGTTGTGCCGGGGCCATCAATCAATGAGAGAACTTTTGACAAGCTTCGCATGTGGTGACCAATTTTGCCGCATCATCGATTACTGATGGCCAATAGAAACCTTGCCGAAGGACCTTAGCGGCTAGAGCTCTAGCTCCTATGTGGCCTCCACAGATTCTTGTGTGAATTTCCGATAGTAGCTCTTGACCTTTTGCCTTGCTAACACAACGAAGGAGGGGACCAGAGACGGAGGTCTTATATAGTTCATTGTCAACTATTTGGTATGTCTTGGCTCTCTGCTGTATTCTGATGTGTTATGTGGTGTTGTCTGGCTTGTACTAATGGTGGAGGTATGCCATTATTGGCGTGTGCCATTCTTCACCCTCTATCAGGTTGACTACTCTAGGCTCTGTCTCGACTATCTTAATCAAAGCATCTAGTATCACTTGAAAGAATACATTGGCATGCAATGGTGTGTTACGAGCTGCAGCCATCGCCAATTCATCATCTTCAAAGTTTTTGCTTCTTTCGATATACTCCACTGTAAAGCCTTTCAAATAGCTCTCCATTCTCTTGATGAGGGTGAGGTATCTTTTGAGGGTGGGCTCTCTTGTGATGCATTCTTTTTCTATTTGACTAGCAACGACTTTTGAATCTATGCACAGTGTATATGTTTGGACTCCGATGGCTCTTAGTTTGTGAAGCTCCAATAATATGGCTTCATATTCTACTATGTTATTGGTGCACTTGTCTGCCTCATTATTGAACTACAACCTTGTTGCATAGCGTAGCTTGATTCCGGAGGGTGAGATTAATATTGCCGCTGCTCCAGCCCCTGCGGTGCCCCAAGCTTTGTCACAGTAGATGAGCCATGATGATTCAGGTACTCTATCCTCTATTAGAGAACACCCAACTCCATCCACTCTGCTATGAAGTCAGCTAATATCTATGACTTTATCACACTTCTTTTTTCAATGTCTACCACATATTTTGATAGCTCCATCGCCCATTTACTGATTCTACTGGAGCTGTCTCTGTTACCGAAGATATCGTTTAGCGACCGGTTGGTTAACTATTGTGTGGGATTCAAAATAATGTCAAAGCTTACTAGTGCTCGTGATGACTACATAGTGGATCTTTTCTACCTCGGAATAATACTTCTTGGATCCTGTCAAGACCTCCAACACAAAATACACAGGGAATTGCTACTTCATATTCTTGTCGTCTGTTGTGATTTCCTTCTCAATGACCAAGGCTCCGCTGATAGCTGAATGTGTGGCAGAGACATATAGGATGAGAGGTCGTCCTTGCTCTGGACTTGAAAGTGTTGGTAAGTGCTCGAGATAAAGCTTCAAATCTGCAAAAGGCTTTCTACTGCTGTGCTCCCCATTCTACTCTTATGGAGCCCCTGAGTATGGTGAAAAATGGAAGGCTTTTCTCTGCTAGCTTCGCTATAAATATGTTCAATGCTGCTATTCAGCCAGTTAGTTTATGGACTTCTTTCCTGCTCTACGGAGGCTGCATCTAAGTGATGGCTCTGATTTTGTCGGGGTTTGCTTTGATGCCTTTCATGGAGACTAAGCACCCGAGTACTTTGCCCCTTGTGACTCCAAATATGCATTTTTCTGGGTTGAGTTTGAGGTGGACTTCGCGCATATTTGCAAAGGTTTCTGCTAGGTCGGAGGTGTAGGTAGCCTTCTTCTTGCTCACTACGACTATATCATCTGTGTTTGATAAGATGTTTCTGCCAACTTGATCCTTCAGAGCTATCTTCATCATTCTGTAGAAAGTTGGGCCTGCGTTTCGCAACCCTTCAGGCATTCTAAGGTAGTAATATGTTCCAAAGGGGGTGATAAAGCTTGTCTTCTTCTCATCCTCTCTGTGAAGCCAAATTTGGTGGTAACATGAGAAATAGTCTAGGAGTGTCATCATGTCACAACCTACGGCAGAATCAATGATCTTGTCAATTCTTGTGAGGGGGAAATCGTGTTTAGGTCAGCACTTGTTTAAGTCGGTGAAATCTGTACACATTCGTCACTTTTCATTCTTTTTCCTAACCATCACCACATTTGCTAACCACTGAGGGTAAGTTACTTCTCTGATGAAACATGCATCTAGCAGTCTCTAAACCTCGGCCTTTACTGCTTCTACTTTTTCTTACAACATTTTCTGAACCTTATATTTTCTAGGCTTCGCACTTGGGTTCACCTGCAGCCTGTGCTCTATGATGTCTCTGTTGACTCCCACGAGGTCAGAGGTTGACCACGTGAAGACATCACTATTCTTGTCAAGGAATGCTAATAGCTCTGCTTGCTCTTCTTGGCCTGTCTATGTACCGATGCACATAACATTGTATGGGACTCTTGGGTCTGAAGGGATTTTTTTGAACTCGCCATTAGCTTCGATGGCTTTCTTGTATTTTACTGGAGCTTCTATTTTGAGGGGACACGGTGATTGTTAGTGTTGCTCTGACTCTTCTCGAAGGAAATGCACATTTTTATGACCGGATGTGAAGCCCTGCTCGATATTTCTAGCTTCTTTTTAGCTGCCAAAAATAGATATGACTCCAAAGGTGGCTGGAATTTTGAGGCAAAGATATCCTGAGTGCAGGACAGCTATGAAATATTGAGGAGGCATCTTCTAAAGATGACGTTGTAAGAATAGAGCATGTCAACAACATCAAAGGTGATGCATTCAGTGCGAGGGTTCTGTGGGGTTCCAAAGGAAACGGGTAGAGTTATGACCCTCTAGTGGTTCAATTCTTTTCCCGTCGAAACTGTAGAGGGGCTTCATCGACTCTTTGAGCTATTTTCAGTCATAACCCATTTTCTCAAAGGCTGAGAGAAAAAAGGATTTCTGCTTGGCTGCCATTGTCAATGAAGATTTTGATGATGTCCCATCTGTCGATGTGAGCGGTGACGATCATGGCATCGGTGTGTGGAAATGAGGCTATGTTGATATCTTGGACTGAGAATATGGGTATATGGGACAATTTAGTTTGGGTTATAGGGCCTTTGACGGCAACGAGATTGACCTATTTGTAATAGTCTCTGCATTGCCTCTTGGTGTTGAAATCGGTGTTGGAGCCTCTGGTGATTGTAAGGATTGTGTTGTGGGTGGGGAAACTATCGGTTTGTTGCAGAGCCTCACATATTTGTAGTGGAGGTGGTGACAATGGGTTGTCTTCTGGCTCGATTTGTGGGTTGGTATTGTTTGACATTGGGTATGTGATTTATGGTACTGGTACAGGGTATGTTATTTGTGGAGTTGGCGAAGGCGGAGGATGGTTGGTTGTGGCGTAGTGATAGGATTGGTAATAAGCTGGAGCTTGAGGTTGGTTGTTTTGGTAAGCTTGTGGTGGAAAGAGCAAAGGGTACGATGGAGAATACTGATTGTGAGGTGGTGGTCAATGCATTGTGTGGTTCACTTCACTCAACGATGATTGCTACGGAGGCTGGTTAGAGACTTCCTCCATCTTTCTTTTAGACTTGAGGAAGATGTGGCAGTCTTTTGTGTGATGGTTGGTTTCATTGCCATGGTACATGCAGCACGGATGCTTGAATGTGTAGGGGCCTCAACCACAACCACAACCATGACTTCGACCTGGCATACCCCCTCTGTGATGATACTGAATTGATCTTTGCTCAAAAGGTTCTTTGACTTCTTTGCTGTGGAGGTGATCCAAAATTCTTTTCCCAATTCTCCATAGGGTCGTAGCCATCGAAGTGGATGTTGTGCACTTCTTTGAGGTAGCTACACTCGTTATTATTGAAATGAGGTGACCTTGAAGCTTCGTCTTGCTTTAGTGTGTTTTCTTTGTTGCTCGAGCTTGCGAAAGTGCAAGACCTCCAACTTGCTAAATTTATCGAACTCTTCATAGAGTTCCAGGACTATTTTTAGCCGTTCTCTGACTAGATGGATGTGTAGGGGCTCGGTGCACAAAGCCTTGATGGCTTGCACAATGACTTGATCATCAAAAACTTCCAGAGCTTGAGCCTTTAGCTGTAAGAACCTTCGGTAGAAGTTGGGTAACGTTTCTTTCTTGTGCTGGGCACACGACAAAAAGTCTTCTTCAGTACTGAGCTCCGCTTGGAACCCTTGGAAATTAAGTACGAACCTCTCCTTCAATTGTTGCCAGGAATATATGCATTTTGGTGGAAGTCATGAGTACCAGTTTGTTGTAGCGTTCTCGAGGGAAATGATGAGAGATTTGGAAAGGGTAGCTTCATCTCCTCCAGGTGAGGCAATGGTGGCTTTGTAGCACATTAGCAATTTGCGGGGGTCGGTGTTGCCATGGTATTTATGCAATGGTGCGGCTTGGTACTGCAGTGGCCAAGGTGTGAGTTGCAGGTGGTCTGCTAGTGGGCTTTTTGGGTATGTGGTGCCACAATGCAATAGAGGTAGGTGGTGGGCTTCGTAAGATGGTGGTGGAGGGTGTTGCGGGTGAGGAATTTGGTTATGTGGCAGGACTAGTGGAGGTGGATTGGTATTGAATTGATGGTGCAGCAATTCAAACAGAGGTTCTTGCCTCTGCTCCTACTGGCAAAGCATCTCAGCAGTGTACTGGAGCTCTGCAAGCCTTGCTTGCTCTCTGTTTATATGCTGCCTTCTGGCTTTGATGCACTGGGATATGGCTTGCCTGCCAGTGATAGCTTAGCGAAGGTGCTCAATCTCCTGGTGGATACTGGCTAGTTCTGCCTCTTCTGCTACTTCATCATCGGAGGCCTCATCCTCCCAATCCTCGACCTGAAGCTGCTCTAGCACGGTGTCTCCTTTGATGACTTGTATTGGTGAAGGTGCCCGTATGGGCTATTGGTGTGGGGGAACCTCCGTTAGTTTGGATTGAACTGGCGCCTCTGACATTTCTGCTAGATCCTGTTGTGGTGGTGAGCGTGTTGTTGGCTGGGTACTGTAGTTGGACTTCTGGGATGTCACCGAAGGTTGGATGCTCTGAACTTTCGGTGATGGTGGAGAGGATTTGTGTGGGTGGGTGGTTTTGGGTCAAGGTTTGGGGTAGGCCTTCGTCCGGATGGATACGCTGACTGAATCGTCTAGGTGGCATTGTCGGGGTCATTTTCAAGCTTAGAGTACGGTGGACACCAAATGTTGGGACTGAGAAGCTGAGAGCTAATAAGTCCCAAACATGGGGATGTACGTGAAGGTGTTAGAGTGCACGGGAGCAAAAAATAAAAGCAGTAACTTCTCCCCACGTGTCCCATCAATGAGCACCTGGGGGTCTATTTATTGGGAGATGAAGGATCGCTATTACAATGTTTGTAATGCCCCTATTCAACCACTACATTCTGACACTACATGGTCACGTGGTCATCATGGACCTTTAATATTTACAAATGTTTCAATGCCCAACAAACCATATGTCAGCACGTGTCCCCTACTGGAGCGGCTTTGTCCAAAGGCCTCCGTCGGAGAGGCTTCATCCAAAGCCTGAAATCTTGATGACCACAAGGACCTCCGCTCGACGGGGATCATTCGAACCTCCGGTGCTGGGCAAGATTACTTCTTCCTGCAAAACAGCCATTGGAGTTGTTGACAATCAAGGCATGAGCGAAGGTCAATGTGCAGGATGGAGCTTCTAACAGGTGTGCCACCAAAAGTTAGATGATGTATTGCCTTGGGAGTAGGTACATATATATAGGGGTAGCCCCCTGGTCACCCTAGAGCAAGGGGTTACGCCAGGGGTGGGTGGTCAGACCGCCAGGGGCGGTGGCATAGGGAAACCCTAGAAAACCCTAGCTGCCACCCGCAGTGACATCCCCAATGGGTCGTGCTAGGCCTCATGCAGTAGGTGGTCTTGGACCCATGTAGCTATAATACAACACATTTCTAACACGCCCCCCTTATCAAAACTTTAGCCACTACAAATGTTGAGACTAGACTGAAACTCCGAAAATACTAAAGTAGGCAGACCCTTTATGAAGATGTTTGCACACTAGGATGTCGTCGGCAAGTGCAGGACACGGACACGGACATGATCGATGACCATGCATTCCCGCACAAAGTGGAGGTCGATCTCGACATGCTTCATGCGCTGGTGCTGAATGGGATTGGAGGAGAGGTAGACGGCACTGACATTGTCGTAGTAAACAAGGGTGATCTTCGTCAGTGGAGCATGGAGCTCCTGAAGCAGCTACCATAGCCAGCAGGCCTCCACCATGCCATTGGCCATGGCCTAGTACTCAACCTCGGTACTCGAGCGGGAGATGACATTCTAACACTTCGAAAACCAGGAGACGAGGTTGGCGCTGAGGAACACAGCGTAGCCCAAGGTGGATCGGCATGTGTCCGAGCAACCAGCCCAATCCACATCAGTGTACACCGTCAACTCATTGGAGGCAGAGCGTTGCAGAAGAAGGCCATAATCCAAGGTGCCTCGTAGATAGCGTAGAGTGCAATTCATGGCGGTGAGGTCGGGCTCTCGTGGATCATGCATGTGGAGGTAGATCTGCTGGACGGCGTAGGCGATGTTAGGGTGGGTGAACGTCAGGTACTAGAGGTCCCTGATGAGGCTCCTGAAGTGAATCGGATCACCTACAGGAGGCCCAGACAACGTGCAAGTGCTCATAAGATGGGGTGACACCATGGAGGGTGAAGTATGGGCTGGTCGTGTTGATCACCTTGGTGGGGAGGTGGTTCAACAGATATGTGGAGGTGTGGAGCCCTTCTACCCTGTAGCAAGCTGGAATAGAAGCCTGAATGAGTAGGGAACGCAACATATTATTGATGGTGTGGAAGATGCGCTCGGTTTTACCATTCTACAGAGAAGTGTAGGGACAAGACATCCACAGAAGTACCCCTTTGGTGGCAAAGAATGCGTGAGAGGAGGCGTTATCAAACTCACGGCCATTGTTGCACTGGATGGCTTTGATGGTGCTGCCAAACTACGTGGAAACATAAGCGAAAATTTTTGACAAAGTGGAAAAGTGTCAGATTTAATGTGCAAAGGACAAGTCCACACAAAATGGGAGTGATCATCAAGGATAACCAAATAGTATTTGTAACTAGATATGATAACAGTAGGAGAAGTACATATATCACAATGTATTAAATCAAAATTATTATCTGCACAAGAATTAGAACAAACAAAAGGTAGGCGAATATGATGGCCTAGCTGGCAAGCATGGCAAAGGTCATGAGAGCACCTAGAGCAAACCACACTAGAATCATGAGATAATTTGGACATGATGTCGATACCAGGGTGGTCGAGACATCTATGCCAAGTAGACACCAATGCAACTAAGGCTGAAGGAGCAGACATAGGAGATGAAGGAGCAGGATGTGAGGGCAGGCACATTGTGTATAGGGGCCCCGAGCTATTGCACTTGGTGATCATGTTCTGTGTAGAGAGATCCTTCACAGAAAGGTCAAACAGGTCCAACTCCATGGAACACCAATTGTCAGTTGTAAAATGATGAACAGATGAAAGATTTTGAATAATATCAGGAGTAACAAGGACATTATTAAGGTAAAACAAACTAGGAAGGGCTGAGTCTCCTACTAAGGTGATTGGGAGAGCTGATCCATTACCTACAACGATGGATGAATGATCAGTAAAGGTGGGTGGACAAACAAAGGTCAAATTACTGGCATCCAAGGAGGTGTGGTTGGAGGTGCTGGACTCCACGATCGAGTTGGTGACCGCTGGAGGAGTCAAGGCCATGGTGTTGAAAGAGTTGCCCAATGACTTTTGATCCCACGCGCCCGTCCAGGGTGACTAGGCAGGGGCCGCGGCCTGTTGCAGGTGCCCCCAACCCCATGGATTGTAGAAGAAGGACCACTCCGGGGCACCCCCTGCTGTTATTGCCGCTATTATTGCCGAAGCTGCCAGAGCCATTGTTCTTGCCTTTCCTCTT
>VSTD030004088.1:0-10488 GCA_008808055.3 Sporobolus alterniflorus
ATCTCTCACATAACAATTGTTTGTTGCATTATATTTATTTGGTCTATTGTGTGCTTTGCATTAGAAAATTCTGTGCCAGAGCCGCTGTTCAAGGATTTCTAGGAGCAATTCTTTGAAGAGTCTGAGGTTTTCTTTAGCGGGCAACAGGGCAAGTGCCCTTGATCAACTTTGCACCTATTGTGTTCCTATCTATTCTGTAGTATGTAGAAATTGCATGATAGGATTAAGCTTGCGCACACCTATACTAGAAACTACTAAAACTTGATTGATTATTCCTTGGTAACCCCATAGAGTAGAATGGTTAGGTTATTTTTGGGTAGAACTGCTTAGCCCTGCAAGAAACTAGTTTGGGTTTGGGTAGCACATTAGTGCCTTATTTCATCCATGTTGTCACCCGGTATGCTAGTACCTTGTTTCCCTGTTAGTGTGGAGAATAGGGATTTGGAGTGATGGGAATGAAACTTTGTTCGGTAGATTCCAACAGTTCGGGGCTTTGTCTGGTGGACTCCAGAAGCCTGTGGTAGTCATCATACCCAAATCTAAGGACCAGTTTGTGGAGCGACCACCCATGAAAATAGTGCAACCATGAGCCTACATGGGTACGGCCTAGCGTAGTATGTGGTAGAGGCTAGTTTGGCATACCAATAGGTGGAGCAGGTAGAGTGGACTCTCTATGGCTCCGTCTAGTTGCAAGCGAGTGGGTAAAGGAGTGAACACTCCTAAGAACCACAGGGCGTAAGAGGGGGGCCTTGGTGATCTGAACTGACACCTCCAGTGAAACCTCAGCGGGTACTCTACAAACTAGATTAAGCCATTGAAAAGCCTTATAGTGATGTCCTAGTGCACACCCTGGAAGTGTGTAAATGTATTCCATCAGATCAACAGGTGCGTGGCTGCCAAGGATAATGGCGTCTCATGGTGAATGTGTACAACCTCTGCAGAGTGTAGAACTATCATGACAGTTGTGCTCACAGTTATGAGCGGCATGGACCCTCACATGAATAGAGTAACCTGGGTTGGTATGGTTGGGATGTTGGGAGTTGGTTAGTCATGTCACTTACGTCGAGCTGATGTGGTGCACTCTGTGGTATGTTCGACGCTGCATCTCGAGGAGAAGAGTTTTTGGCATTAGTCATAGCAGCTTGGCATAGGATGCAACCACCGCTTTCTGCAAGTCAAAACCACAGTCAGCCTTCCATTGACTAAAGCCCCCATGTCATGGTTTTCCCACACTTGCTCAGTAGCCACCATAAGTCTACTCAAGATTGCCTTTCATTGCCATAGATGAAGCAGTAGGATGGAGCACTGAAGTCCAGCTCAAGCAAGAAGAGGAAAGCTAGGCAGGCCTCTCCGCTGGTCATTACCTGTGGAGGCTGGTTCAAGCCAGGCTTAGAATACCGCTGTGACGTTGCTTGCTCTGTAATCTTTTTCAGACCCAAGGGTCATTTTGTAAGAGATATACTATGTCGTGTTGTAATCATAACATTGTAAACTATTTACCTTACTGTTGGTCGTACGTGTGATTTGAACATCCTCGGCACCCGTATGGAAGCTTTGGTTCACCTCTTTCAGAACAGGGGTATGACACAAACAATATAATGATGGGGCGTTCATTGAGAAAGAACATACCCACAAGTACTTCTTCTCCCATGAGTATCTCCTCCATGGTGGTGTAGTCGGCGCGGCAAGATCGTGGTGCTGGGCCTTTATGTTGGCCCCTATGCTAGTTCACCATAGGCGCTGGAGTACGAGATGAGTTACCCTGCCTCGACTGGTGGTAATCCTTGGCAAACTATCCAACTTTACCACATTTGTAGCACGGGTACCCACTTGGCGTAGTCTGTTGTGGTGGCCTGGCTACTCCCTGCTGCTACAGAGTGGAAGGAGTGCGACTGTACTACTACAACTGTGCGCAGTTGCCCTAGAACTACAAAGGATGGCGTGATAGTCCCGCGGGGGGTGTGTAGACCATACAGTACTTTGGGGGAAGACTACTAGAACTGGCTCCAGAGGATGCTGGCATTGTCCTCTTCCTCTTCTTCTCCTCGACCGCTTCAGAGGGCCTCATAGTACCCTCCTGATTAGTGGCTACACTAGCTAGGTCATTTTAGGACAAGTTCTGGGAGAGAATCAAGCGGTGCTACAGCTGGATTGTGAGCCCCTTGTGATAGAGATTGGACGTCTTCTCATCGGTGTCAATGTGATGACCACCGTACTGTGGCAAGTGAACTCCTGTGTGTACTCATACACCAAACGGTTCCATTGGCGCAACTCCAGAAACTCTGAATGCTTACGGCGCACTGTGCCGACTGACATTTGGTGACCACCGAAGGTAACGAGGAACTCATCCCATGATACATGGTGATCTGTTCATAATGCTACGGTGTAAGATGCCAACTAGGCCCCTGTTGGACCTCCCAGCTGGTGGGCGGCAAACGACGTCTTCTAGTACTTGGTGCAGTGTAGCAGATCAAACTTTGATTTGGTGGTGCAGAGCCAATCATCTACCTCCAACGGGTTCTTGGCCCTAGAGAAGATCGGTGGGTGAGTCACTAGGAAGTCTGAGTAGGACGTTTTCATGTCCTGGTGCTGGTGGTGCTGCGGGCGTTCCACCCCACGGCGTGCTTCATTCTGCACGAGCACACTCATGAGCTCGTTCTGAGTTGCTAGCAACTACTCGATGCTGACAGGTGCACGTGGTGGAGGAGGGGCAGTGGATTGCCACACGGAGCTTGCCCACGACCATGCCCACAGCCTACAGATCCCTCAGGGATGTCAAGCACAGCATCCTTGGCGGCTCGGGTATGCACCATATGCCATAAGTAACTTAGACCATTAGATATTGCCACAGTCATGCAGAATATGATGTAAGCTATATAGAAGCTAAATACAATATAGTAGATTGACAATCGCATTTACAAAAGGTAACCTCCATTTCCATTCATAACTTGGTTCATACATTGGTTACAATAGATGTTACAAGAGTTATGTACATGTGGCTGAATGAAACCTGCCTAACAAAAACAAAAGGGGCAGCGAGAACCTTGTTCCCATACAGCATGTTACATCCACGGTTACAAGCTATCAAGCTACAAGCTACCCACTCTTAAGAACAAAGGGTCAACCAACCCTGCATCCTACGACGTCATGTGGCCTACATCTCATCGTCATCTGACACGGCGTCGGGCTCAATGGGGTCTACGGGTGCAGGTGGTGCCAGGAGCTGCAACACGTGAATCTACTGCTCAAGTGAGGCGATCACTACTGCCCTCTCCTCAAGCTCGAGGTCCTTCTGCTCGTTGGCATGCTCAAGGTCCATGATCGTGTGGGTGTGACTATCCACCTACTCATGAGCAGCATCTAGCTGCTGATGAGCATAGTTCCACCCATGCTCGGCCTCGCAGAGGCAGCAGTATGCAACATTCAACCCACGGTCCTGATCTGAAGGAGGAAGTGTACCACTATGAAGAAGAGCATTCTCATGCTTCAACTACTCAAAGTAACGTGAAATGGCGGTGTTGCAGTCATGGTATGCGGCCAGACACATAGGCCGCTACATGACGGTCCTAGTGGGGTTATGCAGCAAGTTGAACAAGTACTGTGCGTACTTGGCCATCGCAGCCATGCTGGTGTTCAAGTGAGGGCCCTCGAGGTCGGATGTGGCCTCAAGTCGCTACTTACACACGGGGTCGTCCTGAATCTGAATTGGGAAAAGTGCAATGGGCATCATGGCGGTAGCGATGAGGTAGCTCTCACACAGGGAGGTGAATGCGACATGCATCGTCTGCTCAACGGTGGTGTTGGGCTCGCTGCCGACAACGGTTCCCATCCACAGCCCTCCCGGGTTGAGAGGTATCGTCACGCTGGTCTAGCATATGTCCAGACCGTCAACCATGGACATGCGGCAATGGTAGTTCCCCGTCGTAGCTGAGGCGAATGAGTGTGTCATAAAGCACTCGCGGAAACCCCGAGCAATGCTGGTCCATGAAACATACTCGCCCGTCCTTGATGAGGAAGAAGTGGGGGTAGTTGTCCATGTTCACCTGAAAAGACAACCATGAAAATGTTACTAACCCCAAATGAATCACGTCGGAACAATAGAAACTGAAATCTGCATAAAAGCGAAAATGGCACTGTTTGGATATGATTCTTTCCTAGAGCTGAACACCGAAAACTTGGGCAACTCTCCCAACTTTCTATCCGTTACTCATATGACTCTATCCGATAAATGGTTTAGGATTTATGGTATTTTGAATATCGACTTCGCTGCTAAATTCTCTTCTGAACATAACAGCGGCTGAATGGAACTCAACTTTTGGGTTTCGGATTGGCCGAAACTCCGGAAGCTCTGAATACCATTACGGTAGGTAACTCTCTTAGATTTCTGATCACTATAGGAAAATAGGGTACCATTCCTCGGTGATAGAGGAAAACAGGCAACTCTCTCAGATTTCTGAACTTAGCTTTTGGCTGGTTACTCATGTGGTCGATTCCGATGTACGGTTTGGAAGCTAGGGGATTTTGATGTCAGGATAGGGTGCTGAAAACTTTCTAGGTAGATTCGTCATACAGGCGAATGGTCAGATTTTGGGGCACATATTGGTCATACTCTGAAGATCACTTGCTCGGCTTTTCAACGCCTACTCATACACATGTTTCTGACACCCACAACCACGGTCATGGCCATTTCGGTACAACCACGTGTGGAGTTAGTGGTTTGCTGGAAAATCAGTTTCATGAATGGGTTGAAGCTTTTGGCACAGTTACGAACAGCAGCGAGATTAAGACTTTTAAACTTGTTCTTAGCTTGGTTGATTAGGTGACTTGATGTAATGCAACTCAACCTAATCATCCTCACCAAAACAAAAGACAACAATCTGCTATTGCGAATTGTTCGGACATGGTGGCAAAACGCACTCAACACATGTTACTAAGAATTTAGCGTGTGTTACTATACCTATAGAAGATGGCTCACAAAGGTTAGCAACCTTCACACATGCCCTTAAGTGACCAGCACTTGCGTGCCCAATCACGCCTGTAGCGGACCAGCACTTTCATTCCCACTTCAAGTCCTACAAACTAAGCACAAATACCAAACTCACATAAACAACAAAGAAGGCATCCACAAGCCCTAATAGTTCTACAAAAGGCACAAACAACTAAATAAGGTCATAAACAACAAAATAAGGTTCACACACCAAAATCACAACATACCTTCATCGAAGCAATTCCGTAGTTGCATAAAGGAACACAAGTTAGCTTGCCACCTAAAGACACTACTATAGTCCTTATATGGGCTAAGCGTTTCTCACCTACAACGTTGTTGTGATTTTTAGATGATTTCATGTCTGTTTACCCCAATCTTGCTCTGTGTCATGGTTTATGACAAGATTTGAGAGTAGGGGTGCTCACGGATATGGAGAACAATGGAACGCAAGGGACACAAGGGTTTATACAGGTTCATGCCTCCGTGAGGATAAAAACCTTACGTCCTCTGTGCGTCTGTCTATTATTGTTCATTGAGATGAAACCCCCTCTACCCCTCTTTTTATAGGCTAGGGGGTAGGGTTTACATGGAAGATTGGGTCAGTTATGTTTGTAGCGAACCCAAACTCTATCTCTACTTGCCATGTTTACAAGATTTTTCTATATTTATATTCTAAACTACCTTGGTTATGGGCCTTTTGGCCCATGCTTCTAGGCCGAGTGGGCCGACTATTGGTAGGCCCCCTATTCCTTCCTACCGAGTCCTGGAGATGTGGTACCCATGGTACCATACCTCATCAGGGGGCTACATCAAATAAGTGCCTTGGCAAGCGAGCTTTACTCCAATCTTCCTGCCTTGGTGAAGTTGCTGAGTACTCTGTCTGACCAGGAATGACATGTTGAGTGCTATTTGGCACTGGTCGAGTGCTAAATGGCTAAATGGCTCTAACTGAGTCCCACCGAGTTTTGAAAAATGTGGATAGGTGCACCGAATAGATGCACCTATTTGATGTAGCCCCCGACTCCTATACTAAATCTCTCCAAGAATTGATTTGGGAGTCAAATTTGATTATTACTAAAAATGTCGACTCCTTTTCTTATCTCTGCCAACCTGGGAATATGTGGTCAGATTTAATACCTTTTAAACTTATTTTCCTCTATTACGCATAGATGGAATTAAAACCTTATTACCACTAGGGTAAATCTACCCGTTGATCAGAAATTTAGGTGCATGTTAGTGAGCCGTTGCGTGCCCCTCGTTGCCACGCCATTAAAAGGGGAAGCGGGTAGAACACTAATCACTTCTTTCATCACCGCCATTTCATCTCCTACTTCTTGTGATCTCTGCCTCTGCACTAGCGTCAATTCTCGCCGCAGCAGAACTTCTCCCGAGCCATGGCCGCCTCATACCCACACCTTTTTCAGCCGTCCATCACAGATGAAAGCGAGATTCACAAAGTTGTTGCAAATCACTTTCTCCCAGACCATGTCGTGCTGCAATGGCACCCCCGCTACCAGGGAGGACCTCCCTACACCTAATACGAATGAGATTGTGGTGTTTTCCTCCTTTCAACGTGGATCCGGCCTACAATTTCTTTCGCAGACTCCTTGACCATTATAAAATCAAATTAGTCTATCTCAAGACTAATTCCATTCTCCAAATCACTGTCTTCATCCATCTCTGCGAAGCTTTCTCAGGAATTCCTCCTAATTTTTACTAGTTCATGAATTATTTTTTCTTGAAATATTAGCCGAGCGTTGCTAACCAAAAAGTTATTAGGGGAGTACATCTTCAAACCCGCCCTTGCACCGACTTTCTTGATCTTCCCTTGAAAATTCTCTGCGGGGATTGCACAAGACATGGTTTTACTATGTGAACCACAAACCTAGCCTCCCTTTTTTTATTGGCCGACTTCCCAAATTCCAGGGAACTTGGAGTGAAGAGCCGACCCCACTCGAACTCCCCCAAGTAGCAGTTCTGTCCAACAAAATGAACCACTTGAAGGAGCGGGGCTTGACAGGAGTTTGCGTGGTCATCAATTGGCTGGTCCGCCGAGTCCTCCCTTTGAAGAAACAAGTCCATCCGGGCAGGGAGTACAGCGGACTCCAAGACCCGACTCGGGAGACCAACGAAAAAATTACTCTGGAGCTGTGAAGCAACTGGAAGAAATATTTCAAGATACCTCCAGTTGGCCGACTGATGAGCAGGTGTGCTCCTATCATATTGGGGTAGAAAGTGACCCGGTAAGGTGCCCTTATTATTTCAAACATCATTGCTTTCTTGAAATCTCACATTTTACTTGTCTGGATGAAGGCCGTGGATAGCTTCATTTCTCCCATCCCCGGTTTTTAGGGTGACATCCCGATCCCGACCATCCTAATTTTAGGCCAGCCTCCTAGTGACAAGTCCACCAGTGACCCCTCTACCGGTGCCAGTGCCAGCACATCAAATACTCAGGCTGGCAAGCAGAAAGCAACTGCTAACCCGACTTTGCCAAAAAAATGCCAAGAAAGTCATGTGGAGATCTGCCGGCGGGATCAAAATTAATGAATTTGCAGCCAAGGCTTCTGCTCTGACTGCTCCATCGGGTCCTCAGCATAGGATCCCAATCCATCGATCTAAAAGGTATGCTTGTCATGAGTATTTTTTCACTTCTAACTATTTGTAACTCATGAAATTCTATGCAGAGTACCTCAGGACATCAACCCAGATTCATCCACAAAGAGTGCTCCGGTCAGTGGCGAGTCCCCTAAAGTAGATCAGCCCCCAAGTCCTCAACCTGAGAGGACTACATCAGAGTCCCCAAAGCCCCTAAGCCCAAATGGTGAATGGAACCCCTCTAGGGATGGTGGTGCCCCATCTTCTCTTACCCATGCCGCCTCAGGCCAAAACCCTATGGAAACTCATTCAGGGCCAGAGGCAGCCGAGTCCCATGAAGCAGTTCCCCTGAGCCCCTAGTCCTATGGACTCAGGGTTGCTGGTGACATCAACCTAGCGAGGGCTCATCCATGCCTTGGATCGAGAAGCAGCCGCATCAATATTCTTGGGTTGCAGAGTCCCTATGGGACGATATAGAGATTATCCAGGCCGGATTCCACCTTGGCCGATATGATATAGCAGATATTGATAATGAAGCCGATCAAGAAAACATCAAAGCACTTTACTCTGATCTGGAGTCCACCTCAGCTCAGATCAATGTAAGTACTTTGAAACTCGCTTTCTTTAGCTTTTTGGCATGACGCTGACTCTTCCCTTATGCAGGCGCTAGTCAAAGATTCTAAAAACAAGGACCAGTTTCTAAAGGTCACAATAAAACGGATGATAGAGACTCAGCTCCTTGAAGATAAGCTAAAAGAACTGAGTGAGCTGAACTTGATTATCTTTGCTCAAAAACAGGAATTTGAAGCCAAACTCATTGAAGAAAGCCAGGCAAATAATGGTCAGCACTCCACCAATTTCTTTATCTTTGTAATAAGATCATGTCCGAGTAAACTCTGAACTGAACATCTCATTGTTTTGCAATGTACAAAGAACAGCTCATGGCTCTAGGCATTGTTCCTGGTGACCAGGACTTAGCCGCCAAGTCCTTTGCTGATCTGAAAGCAGAGCTGAACAAGGAAAAGGCTGCCCGGGTAACAGCACAAACTGAAGTAGACACGCTGAACCAGGCAGCTAAGGATTTGAAGATCACTGTCGACAAATTTGCCGTGCAAATACCCACACTTGAAGACAAGGTAAAACATCTAGAAAACAAGGTGCTGGAAGGACTGAATGGAATCAGAGCCAAGAAAAGTCAGCTTGGAGCACACAACTGCAGCAAATGAGTAATATAAAAATCAGAATGCTCAGCTGACCAGAAAGCTTGAAAGTAAGTTCCCTTGGCTGCTTTAGAACATCATTTCCTTCTTAAGACACTTTCTAACTGACCCCGCTTCAGCTCGTAGAATAAGATGCCGAGCTTAATGCCTTGAAGGCGATGGTGGATAACGTGGTGGCCCTCTTCTACCCAGGTGAGTCCACCTCCGGAGTGCACACCCCCAAGATGCTAGACAGTCTCCCAACAAGGTCTCGAGAGATTATTCTCACCAATATGAAACAATCGATGAGTCTAACTCTCGGGATTCTGAAGTCTCTATACCCTCAGGCCGACTTAGACGTGGTGGGTGAACGCCTCATGGTGACTTGCAATGATGAAGAAGCTTTGAAGCTCATCAAGGACTCTGCTGTGATGGTGGGACACACTGTAGATATGCTTGGAGTAGATATGTCCCTAGAGTAGATTATGGTGTAATTATTTTGAGTACTTGGGGCTCTTTCCTCCATGCAGCTATACTATCATGAATGGAATGCTTCCTTTGTTTCATTAAGGTGTGTCATGCAAGAGCTCTTGACTCGTCTTGATGTGGACATCAACACCAGCGATATATCCACACCTACACATAATCAGATTTCTGGTCCGATTACTCGGGCCTGTGTACGCCAACAAAAACAATCAGGTATCCTCGTTCCTAGCTTCTTATTCATCTTCTTTAGACAAT
This sequence comes from Sporobolus alterniflorus, assembly GCA_008808055.3. NCBI lineage: Eukaryota > Viridiplantae > Streptophyta > Magnoliopsida > Poales > Poaceae > Sporobolus > Sporobolus alterniflorus. The sequence goes on from VSTD030004088.1 coordinate 9,526, forward strand.
GGAAATATGTGTTCTATTTTGTTGCTTAGGAACGACGGACAGGAACGAAATGGAGTTGCATTCACGCCGGTGGCATTCGAATTCTAGAACAGCAGCAGCTTGTGACAGCCGCCCCGACCACGTATGGACTTGGATTCAGGCATGCAAATACTTTCTGGAAAGCTCCTGGATCTACCTTCAAATGCGTCAAACCTCAAGTCCATATCGTGTCGGAGCTGGCCACAATTATTATTTTGGTGCAGAGACCTTTTTTGCCAACGGTGCTGCGACACCTATTTTGGCCCATTGGGTCGTGTATCATGTTGAGTCTAATTCAGACGCATCCTAGGGTTGGAGCATGACCCAGCCTCCCTAAGGTCACCCTCCCACACCTATAAAACCTAGCTGCCATCATTAGAAACACTTGGGTTTTGTTGATTAGATTTATCTCTTGCTACTTTGGCCGGTGACACGCTGTTGGCTAACCTGCCCGTCTCTGATTTCCAGAACCCCAACCTTATTATGTTTTCAGCTAGTACACAACGAGTCTACTGCATCTTCAAGCAGAGCGAGAGACAACCAATGCCACCCACTGCAAAGGGTTTGGACATGTTATGCGTGATTGCCCCTCCAAGCGTATTTTGGTCATAAGAGATGATGGTGAGTACTCTTCTGCTAGTGACTTCGATGAGGATACACTTGCTTTGCTTGCAAATGGCCATGAAGGTAATGACGACCACCCCGAGGAGCATATTGGTACCGGTGATGCAGATCACTATGAGAGCCTAATTGTGAAGCGTGTGACACAAATGGAGAGAGTGGAGCAAAATCAGTGACACATTGTTTCAAACAAAGTGTGTCATCAAAGAACAGTTGTGTCGCATGATCATTGATGGTGGGAGCTGCCACAACTTAGCTAGCAGCGACATGGTGGACAAGCTTGCACTTACCACAAAACCACATCCACGTCCATATCACATCCAA
>VSTD030004089.1:0-10487 GCA_008808055.3 Sporobolus alterniflorus
AAATGAAGGATCCACATATGAATCCAACTTGAAAGAACTCCTGTAGAATAAACCAGCCAAGATGAAATTGATGTCGTAAGCACCAACTAATTGAAAAATCTATCACAATATGCAATAAATACATGGAATCTTGTAAAGCACACGTTAAAGAAGCCAAGAACCTGGAACATGTCACTTTGACCAATAATCTAGTGTTGAAGTATAAAATGAATTGACCACCTTTCCCCATCAGCTTAGGCTTTTGGGTGAATTGGTCGGTGCATAATAATTTAACATCTAGCACTCAACACAGTATTTTAGAAGGTAAATTAAAGATACTTTTTGGCAAAAAAAATAGTAATCACTAATTGTCTGAACAAATGAGGACCGTAAAAATCCAATTTAAGCTTCCAACTAATAATAACACAAAAAGTACATAATGACTAAGATACACATCAGGGTCAAAATTGCAGGTTTTAATAATCATGTCAATCATAAATCTAGCTATCAGCAAAATATAAGATATTTGCATTTCTACCGGTCATCATAAAAGTTAGGACTATATGTTATTTTTTAATCTTATCTTTTCAAATGATGACCCAGAATCAGAAAGAGGAAGATCCATAATTGTTCTTTCTACCACACCAGCAGGCAATGGCCTTATTCTTATCTTCCTTTCACCAATTACTGTCTCACCATTCTCATCGCCAACATCAGCTGGGAGTTTTGATACCGCAATTTCTTCCTCCTGTTTGTCCCGAGGGAAGTACAGTGGGAGCAATCTGCAGTGCATAATTACTTTTAGTCAGCAGATGAATCATGAATGGACAAAACATAATAGAAACTCCAAATTTCAGTTTAAGTACCACTTGTATATCTCTGTATCATATGATGATGTAGTACAAAAAACAACACCAGTTATCTTGCTTTTTTGCTTCTCTAGAAAACGTCTAACAGTTCCTGCACAGAAATCATGAATTCATGGAGAATGAAACAACCGTCCATATAAAATACTCAAGGAGTGACAGTAGTATACTGCAGACAAATTATGAATTTCACTTTCTACCACTCACTGATCCATTCTGTTAGCAGGAGTGAGAAATGGGGAAGTTATGAAATGCCCAATTTTTTTAGAAGTTGCTAATACCACAGCTAACCTCGATATTTACAGATTGAAGATTTTCACCCATGCATATAGACATTCTTCAGCACCATGCATATAGACATTCTTCAGCAGAAGCAGTGCGAGAGAGTAAACAAGGATAAAAATAACTCACTTATTGCCACATGAGCAGCTGGTTCACGAGGGTAGTTTTTACCTTCCATGTATATGCAGCCCATAGCGATACTAATGACATGAAAAATGAGAAGTTATCGCTGTAAGAAACTAAGAATGTTTGAATTTGAAACCATGACAATGAGAAAAGCCAACATCCAGACAATTAATAATAACCTTTAAGCACAATGATCTACGTGTACCTTTCAAGACCATTCTCAATGGGTAGCTCCAAACAAGACCGGTAGCAGTGACTAAGTGCATTCTCTGCAGCTGTGTGATACTTGAAAGCATATTTGGGGCCAACAGTATGGATCACCTTCCTGCATAATCAATGGCATATGGATCTTAGCACACCAAGAACATACATCAGCATAATAGTACATTGAACTTTAACAGATTCTGAGTACTCAGCAACTAGCTTCAGCACCATCAGTCTTTCACTAAAGCATCAATGAGCAGCAGTTTCATAGGGACTACTGTGCTACTTTGAAGTGTTCAAGTTACATGGGTTTGGTCACAGTGTAATACAAAACGATTGAACCACTTGTTACCAGAATTCAGAAAAGAAAACAGCATAATTGCAGTAGCACCATAAAGAAGGTTCAGAAGTAATGAGCCATGACATTGGGGACTTGCAGCAAAATATTTAGTAGCGCCCATCTACTGTAGGTGCCAACCTTACGTATCCCAAACTAAGTCTCATGGTATTGAGACACAGCTATGTTCAATTTCTGCACAATTCAACAAATACAGAAAAGCACACGAACAACTTGCCTTGCGGGCAGATCATAGGCATTGGTCATCTTGGCCATCCCAGTTCGGCAGCCACCCTGAAACAAAACCCATAACAAACGAATTACATTCAACATCCTGAATTGCACCAATTGAACGGACTTGAGCAAGCCCAATATGATTGTCAAACAGTACCAGGGTGGCACATTCCTCAGGGAGCCCTGAACCTGAAGCAGCACGCAGGCCGGGACTGCTGTGCGCCTCGTCCAAGCTCTGCACGAACCAAGCAAATCACACGAGCTTAGCACCAGAATTGTACCCAATTCCTCGACAGCGACGCGACCGACCTCGTTGGTGGAGTTGACGACGGCGTCGACCTCGAGGTTCCAGGGTTGGCGGCGCCAGAGGTAGATCCTGGAGTTGATCTCCTGGTCGACGGGGAAGCGCGAGTCACCGCCGCCCCCGCCCGCCACGTCGCCGGTGAGCGGGTCGGAGAAGGAGAGGTAGGGCGGGGGCTCGGATCCGACCTCCTCCTCGGCGGCGGCCGGGAAGAGGCGCTGGTCCGAGTCGCTCCACCGCGGCACCTGGTCAAGCGTCACGACCGGCTCGACGCCGCCCACGCCAGGCGCCATGGCGGCTGCCGCGGACGACGACGCCAGCAAGCGCGGCTGCATAGTATGAGAAACGGGAGGTGGGCGGAAGGCGGCCGGGAAAGAGCAGATAGGCCGCCTGCTGCGGCGGGGAAGGAGGTCAGGCCGTTAATCGGTGGACGCCTCCCCGGCCGGAGGTGGGTGATGCGACCGCTGATGATGGAGAGCGAGAGGACGAGTTAACGTGACTACGTTTATGACACGTGGGTCCGCAAAGCTGTCCGGGCCCATGATACCAGTGAAAGATACCATGCAGGGGAACACGGCGCGCGTGCGTGTAGCTTTCGGGGATCCTGTTTGGCTGCATGCGCAGTTTGGAGCCGTGCGAGACTGGCACACCATCGCTACGCGCACCCGGGATCCTTGGTTGTTGGCTGGATCATATGACGTGGATGACAGCTCGGCTTGGGCTACGGCCCGTGAAGCCGTGACGCGTGGGCCCCTGGGCCAAATCGCCCCTGCACTCGGCTGGAGCAGGGCGGAAAATTCTTTGTCTCAGTTGGTCGGTGTTTGCCGGTGCGTAGTTTGTCAGATAGAAAAAAAGAACAGCCGGTTACAGAACAAAGCCCAGGCCTAGTTTCATTTTGGCTTACCCCGACAGATATTAAGGGTTTTTAAAGAAAATAGCATAAAAAATTAAAATTCCTAAAAAGTGGTTAGGTTTTAAAACAACTAGTTTGTAACCCGTGTGATGCGGTGAGTTTTTTAACTTAATATGTAGGGTAATATTTTTAAAGAATTTTATGGTGTTATGGAAAGAAATGTCTATATAAAGTATTTGATAGTCTCAGCACATGAATGACAAATAATAGAGTTTACGGTCTCTTTATAGAGAAAATTGAATACCCCGTGCATTGCTACATGACAATTTATATGTGTTGAATCTAAACAGTTATGTAGTGATATTAACACTTTATTGAAATTAAAGAAAAAAATATTAACGACAACATGAATTATTGAGAGATGTTATATAAATAGTTAGGTGAAACTTGGAGTTTAAAATGCTATAATTTACACATCATATAAGTTATTTTTATCCTATAAGTTATTTTTATCAATCTTGTAAGCATATGACACCTATATTTGCAGGAAATTATGTCTGAAAAATTTCAACTTTCCTGTACGTTTTTTGAGTCATCAAGCATGCATATATGCTCATTCTATATTTAAAGAGCAAATTAAGCTGGTTTAAAAATTCTTTAAAATATATGCAAGTGTGATCTAGTTTTGTACATCTCATCGGGTAGAACACAACAGTGAAAACGTAATTTAAAATAGATATCATATGAGTAAGATAAATAATTTTAAATTTTTAACCATTCACGATGATGTGGTAGGGTTTCGTTTTGGCTTACCTCGATAGATATTCGGAGTTTTTTAAAGAAAATTTGTAATCCCGCACGATGTGGTGGGTTTTTTTAACTTAATGTGTAGGGTAATATTTTTAAAGAATTTTATGGTGTTATGGAAAGAAACGTCTATATAAAATATTTGATAGTCTCAGCACATGAATGACAAATAATAGAGTTTGCAGTCTCTTTATAGAGAAAGTTGAATACCCCGTGCGTTGCTCCAGGACAATTTATATGAGTTGAATCTAAATAGCTATGTAGGGATATTAACACTTTATTGGAAATTAAAGAAAAAAATATTACTGACAACATGAAACACTGAAAGATGTTATATAAATAGTTAGGATAAAACTTGGAGTTTAAAATGCTATAATTTACACAACCTATAAGTTGTTTCTATCAATCTTGTAAGCATATGACATCCATATTTAGAGAAAATTATGTCTAGATATTTTCAAATTTTTAGAGGTTTTTTTTGTCACCAAACATGCTTATATGTTCATTCTATATTTATAGAGCAAATTAAGTTAGTTTAAAAATTCTTCAAAATATATGCAAGTGTGATAGAGTTTTATCTATCTCATCGGGTAGAACACAACAGTGAAAACATAATTTAAAATAGTATCATATGAGTGAGATAAATTATTTTAAAGTTTTTTAACCATGCACGATGATGTGATAGGTGATATTAGATAAGTGCTGATGTGACATGTATTAATTGATTGCTGATGTGTCATACTTACATGTAAAGAGAATTATATTAAATGATCCTTAGTGTATCATCTATATATAGTTAGATAGAATTACTTAAATAGTATTCATCCACCCCTGACGAGCGACAATGGTCACCCATCCAACGACCATCAAACTTTATTTTTTAAGGGAATGTATCATATACACATAATCATTTTGTGTATAGGTTCTATACATAAACTAATAAAGTTCAAAGAAAATATATATGAAAAAATCACACATGTTCTTTCAGTCATATTTCATTTCTATGTAAGCTTTTTGTGTACATGATTTACGTTTGAGTTATGTTTAAACTTTATTTAGTAATAAAACAAATCATAATAAAATCTATAATAATTTTATTTTTAATAAGATGAATGATCAAATATAACTTAAAAAATCAACAACGACAATAATAAAAATGGAGGGTGTAAGAAAAATAACCCAAAAGGAATCACATTCCTTCCAAAATTGATAAAAAAGGACACACAATTCACAATGGAAAAATTGCGTGTTAAGTCTGTGTATTCTTAGTAGCTACCCATCTCGGAGCTACTAAGAATAATATTCATCGCCTCACACTAGACATAGGACTTTCGGCTAACCAATATAAATCTTTATGTTTAGGCTAGCCGTCTGGAACAAACATGTGTGACCACATATTACTAGCGGATGGTAAGAAAACAAGTTGTATACAAAGAAGCAACCATCAGTCTGTACACACGCTGATACATGTGCTTGCTGCTCCAGAAAAAGAACTCTTCTACATGCTGATAATTATGCTAGAACGCAAGAAATGAGTCATTACTTACGTTGTTGTCGGAAGTGTGGCTTCGCTGCCTCACTGGTGCTTCTATGCTAGCTCCCTGATCGGCTTGATCAATGGTCGTTCAAGATGGAGTAGCACTGTTTTCTATACCTTTCTCTGGATTGAGTTTAAGAATATAAGACAATAAATATGTATTCAAAGTTGCATTTGCCTATAAAAGTCAAAGAATATAACCTTATTCTTTTTAGATGACAATTGAGTATCGTAAGCTTTAAACAAATTTCTCCATTTATCTTGAAAAATGATCATTATAAGAGCACACAATTATCATAGTAATGAAATTATTTTAAAATAATTTATATTTTTATGAATTCACATGTTGATTCCAATTTAAACAAAATATAATCAAACTTAAAATGACATCATTATTAGACTTCCTTGGTGATTACATGGTACTAACATTAAAAAATAGTTATATAAAAAATCAAATTATAGAACAATAAATGAAGTTAACTATATCATTTTGGCCCAAAGAGTGATTGTACCCATAATGCAACCCATTTGCTCACGTGATCCGTAAATTTTATTCTGTTGCAAATATAAATATATGCAAATATAAAATAAATTAAGTTGATTTAAAAATTCAAAACATAGTTAAGTGAGATCTAATTTTGATTTAAAAAATTTCAAAACATATGTAAGTGAGATCTAGTTTTATTCATCTCACCGTGTAGACCATAATGGTGAAAACAAAATTTAAAATGGATACTATATAAGTGAGATTAATCATTTTAAAGTTTATGTAAATTTTAAAACATATGCAAGTGAGATCTAGTTTTATTCATCTCATCAGGTAGATCACAATGATAAAAATAAAATTTAAAATAGATACTATATAAGTGAGATTAATTATTTTAAAGTTTATGTACTATGCAATATGATGTGACAGATGATGTGGATGAAGTGAGTTTATATGCTGATGTGATATGTGTTAATTAGGTGATGATGTGGATAATCTACATATCAAGAGAATGAATTGTAATGAGTTTCACTTATATAATTATAATTGATGAAATGTATCACTAATCTATTTTTTGTGAGAAAAATGGTGCTTTCATTAATTAACATCAATCGAAATCCGACAATTGACCGATCGTTATACACCAAATCCTCAATACAAAGCGGCACAAAATCGTAGGAAACACGTGAGCTACTGTCTTCAAAGCAAACTTAGCTAAATTATGGGTGATCCCGTTTTGCTCCCTCCACACTTTCCTCAACGTGCATGCGCCTCTTGACATCAAACCTTGCTTAATATCATTGATGATAGGTGATATCACCGAACGATCGGGGCATGCACTCAGCAACTTTGTCACCAAAGTGGCACAATCTGATTCAAACTCGATATTCACGTCATTCTGCCAGTGCGCTGCCAGTTGAAGCCCCTCCCGACATGCAATAGCTTCTATTGTTTCTGCATCCCTGCAATTACTCATTAGACGCCACACCAGGATCAGAGGATTTTCAGACCGCAAAAAAAACAGGATTAGAGGATTTCCTCCATGGTCTGTAGCTATGATCCCGCCATGTTAAAGGCGCCGTCAACATTGATCTTGATTGTTGCCCCGGCCGGCGGCAACCAGAAGCTATCTGGATCCCCCACCACTGGCCTACAGGCTGTCCCTTTCTTGCAATTAGACCTGTTGCCTGCTAGTTCCGTGCCAGATTCTGAAGCCAACTCTTGTCCCAACTTCCTAAGATAATGAACAGACGAGTCAATCGAAAGCACCTCACCAGCTCTAGTGACCTTGTTCCTTACCGACCAAGCATGCCATAGAATAATAGCCAGATTAGCAACTTTCTCCACCTTTTCTGATTCCAGGAGCACTAGAAACCATTCAGGGCCAACATTATGTAAGCTATCTTCATCCGGTAATTCCCATACCTCCCTCATTGCCGTTCTCAACGCGCTTGCATGCGGACACGCCAAAACAGCATGGTAGATATCCTCACAAGGGCACAGGCAGATGTCGCACGCAGCAGCCTGAGATAAATGTCTCCCAAATCTTTTCGCATTAGTGGGTAAACCATTTTTAACCATCTTCTAGACAAAGTTTCTAACCTTTGGAAGCACCGGGAGCCTCCAGATTTTCTTCCACGCTGTACGCTCACCTCTCGGATTAGAGCTGCTGCCCAGGACATCCAGATCATGAGCCATTGTCAGCGCCAACCGGTAAGCACTGTGCACAGAAAACAGACCCGTCTTTTCAAAATGCCAAGCAATCCAATCAGGAGTCTTGATACCCGGCAGCTTAATCTTCAATATTTCCTGCACATCCCAAGGATAGAAATACCTATAAAGGATAGCCTCATCCCACTCGTTCGTACCTGGCCGCATGAGTTGAGACACTCTACGTAATCTGCAGGAACGAGTCGTTCCTGACGGCTTTAAGCTCGGAGGCCGCAGAATCCTATTGTCACGCCAGATTCTTGTTCCTTGGCCACCTCCAACTCTGTGGATGACGCCATGCTTGAGGAGCTGAACTCCATGTTCAATCGCTCGCCAAGTTACCGAAGCTTCACTAGCGGGTGCCATATCAAGAAGATTACATTGGGGGAAGTACTTAGCTTTTAGGACTCGGGAACACAAACTTTCAGGGTAAAGGAGCAATCTCATCGCCTGGTGAGCAAGAAGAGCTTGATTTTTTTAGATACAGGCTCCCCTTACCCGGTTTTCATTGGAAACCATTCAACAGGGGTGTGCGGGACGGGGGTCGAACCCCCGCCGGCCGGGGTGCCACCACGCCCCCTAGCCACCAGACCCCTTTCTCGTGAGCTTGATTAAACAAACCCATGTCTCTGAACCCAAGGCCACCGTAGCTTTTTGGTTTAACCAGTTCTTTCCATGAAATCCATTGAGTCTTTCGCTTTCCTGCTGAAGATCCTCACCAAAAAGCTCGAGTTTGCTTCTCCATATCATCACAAAGACCAAGAGGAATCTTAAAAATACTCATCATGTACGTCGGGAGCGCTTGAGCCACAGATTTGACAAGCACTTCTTTAGCCACCTGAGACATTAACCGTTCATTCCATCCTGACATTCTTTTTGCATACTTCTCTTTGATAGAATTGAAAACCCCTCTTTTCATTCGTCCTTCTGGCACAGGGAGGCCAAGATACTTAACATCAAAGTCCACTCTCTCCACATTCAGGATCCTTTTAACCTCATTTGCAGATTCTGGACCAGCCCCCTCCCGCACTAACACCGAGCATTTGGTTGGGCTTAGCTGCTGACCTGTTCCTTTACCGAACACCAACAGAACCTCCTTTATATGCTTTGCGTGCTCACCGTTGAGCTTGAAGAATAACTGGCTATCATCAGCGAAGAGCAAATGCGTGATACTAGGAGCCCGTCTCGACACTCAGATCCCATCAATCAAGCCTTATCTCTCATAATTTCACATCAGTACCGGAAGACAATCTGCAACTAGAAGAAACAAATAAGGTGACAGTGGATCACCTTGCCTTAGACCTTGAGAGGGGTGGAAGGAACTCAGATCAGTCCCATTAAAGCGAACACTATACTGCACAGTGGTCACACAAATCATAACCCTTATGAAAGCTAGCTTCTCCAAAACTCTCTTTAAGAAACCCCAATCAACCTGATCATAGGCCTTGGATAAATCCAGCTTGTACGCACAAAAGTCTCCTCTTGACCCATTGTTTTTCTAGATAGCATGAACACACTTGAAAGCAATGAGTGCATTGTCAGTTATTCTCCTGGTCGGCACAAAAGCACTTTGTTCCTGGCTGACCACTTCATTTAGCAGTCTGTTAACTAGGCGCTTGGAAATTAGTTTGTATATGACATTACATAAACTGATTGGGCAAAAATCCTTAAGCTCCTCAGGATCATTCCCTTTTGGTATTAACACAATGGAAGTATCATTCACCCCCTGCGACATTACACCCTCCTGGAAAAACTTCTGCGCCGGAGCCACGACATCCTTGTTCAAAGTATCCCAGTGCCTTTGGTAGAACCGAGCTGGAAAACCATCCGGGCCCGGGGTCTACAGTGGACCCATTTGAAACAAAGCATCTGAAACTTCCTTATCTGACGTATCTCTGCAGAGTTCTTCATTGATCTCCTGAGAAACCATAGGTTCAATAAAATTTAGCACATGGTCTGGGGACACTGTCGGGTCAGCCGTAAAAAGATCAACAAAAAAAATCCCTGGTCATACCCTTCATCTCATTCAGATTATCACACCAAGTGCCATCATTTCTTCTCAATTTCCTGACTTTGTTCTTCCTTGCACGCCACTTCGCCTTCATATGAAAAAATCTCATGTTACGGTCACCCTCCTTTAGCCAAGAGATCCTAGAACGCTGTAACCACATCTCCTCGTGATACAAGAGCTCATCCATTCGGTCAGTAATGGCCCTGATCTCCCTTTGGTCCATTGGCCTCCTAGCCTTAACCGTCTCCAACTCCTTGCGTAACTGGCTTAGCTGTGTTGTGACCGCCCCAAAGTGTTGCTTACTCTGTTGTCTCAATCCTGTCCGCAAGGAACTCAGCGACTGAACAATGTCACTCGAATTTTCTTTGTGAGCACCCGAACACCATTGCCTCTTAATCTCAACTGACAATGACTCTACTCTTTCCCACATCACCTCATATCTGGAGACGGCTGAGCCACTTCTAACCTAGACATCTTTGCACAACTCCACAAGAACCGGGCAATGGTCAGACCTAGATGAGATTAGATGGTGAACCCTTACGCTAGAGAATAGCTCCCTCCAAGCCGAGTCTGCCACAGCCCTGTCAAGTCTCACCCACACATTAGCAACACTTGAGTGGCCAATGTCCCACGTGAACGTCAGGCCACAAAACCCCAAATCATGAAGATCACAAAACGCTAAAGTATTTCTAAATTCTTCCATTTGTCGCTCGGGTCTTTGATGAGCAGAAAAATGCTCAAAACTCCAGATCG
>VSTD030004090.1:0-10487 GCA_008808055.3 Sporobolus alterniflorus
CCCGTCAACGTGGCCATAAACAGCTGACTCCTAGCATGCAAGGCTGAATAGGAGGAGCTCTATACTATGCCAAACCCATGCTAAGATGATGCGAAGTCCTCAACGGCTACTCAAGTTTTTAGCTCTAATAAAGTTACTACCATTACTAGCTTCTATTAATCAGCTATATTTAAATCATTATAACTAAAAGTTGTCATTTAAACTAATCAAGCAAGAGTGACAAACAAGTAATCATAGCAAAGCATCACAGTTCCACATTAAACTGTCAACCATGCCATTAAGTTATCTACGTGATGACTACCACAAACAAGCGGTTACTCATATCCGAGAGTCACGGCGATTCGAATCGATGTACACCCTACAGGGGAAAACCCAATCAACACATCATACGCCCTCCACACTTGATTTGGGTATGGTCCCGGACCATCCATCTCATGTGATCCGCGTAGGACAACCTTTCACTAGTCCCCACAAAGTCAAAACAGGCCCCTACACCTGGAAGAAGTCTTGACAACCAAAGACAGACTAGCCCAGCCGTCGTCTTGGGTGGCCTCATTCTTCCTCCCATGTGACAGCCTTGGAGTAGGGGAGAGAGGTTTCAGCCCAGCGGTTACATGGCTACTTCAGCTTGCTGGGCCCATAAACACCAGCATGCGATCGATACGTTCAATACTTGCTCGCGGGGGCCAACCCATCAGTCCTAAATCGACACAAGCAGGGGCTACAGCCTTGGAGGTGTTGGCTTGCCACATACCACTCCCCGACCTTTCCAACCGGTGGTCTCCACTTTTCACCTAAGGGCTCCGCCCGATCTCAGGTTATCCAATCCACCATTACCAAAAGATCTAAAGAGAAAACAAACCCTAAATCTCATGAGTGGAAGCCTCCACTAAACTTCTACCGCAACCTATCATCTAAGCATAGTGTGAGCTAATGATGTTCCACCAATGGATAGGGTTAACAAGGGTAATCCGGAAGGTAGCTCCTAATGCAACTAGATTGTCATCCAATTCCTATAGACTTAATGCACAACTAAGTAAAATATAAAGTAAGCTTCAAAATAAAAGACAAGAGCATTGGTTAGATGCACCGGGGCTTGCCTTGATCCAATGCTAAGTTAGTATCCTCACCACTTGACACACATGGACCTCTGAACACCCGTTGAACTCGCTCCGCTTGGATTTCCATCTTTGACTCCGCGTGATCTACCCACATATGCAAAAGATGACCACTGTTAACTAGTGCAATGCATGGGGTGCAAAGTGCAATATGATGCATGATCATGACTACCTTAACCCTATTAACCCTTACAAGCTATTTACTAAATTGCCCCTAGCATTTCTATTAATTCAGCAAATTATTTAAGCACTAGGGAATTAATAACATGAGATTGGTAAGGCTAACATGGTTCTATGATTTTATGCAGGTTCTATATAAGGCAAGGAAGCCTCCTACCAACAATTAATATTTTTGTAAACATATTCTATTTTCTACAATTTATTTATTGCAGGAACGTAAATTAAATCATAACTAAATATATGAGCAGAAATAAAATATGATATATTTTATACGAGCTACAGAATATGACATGATTCTGTATGCAAAGTTTCAATGTATGAACATGCATGGATTTTTGTAATTAATTACTTAAAGATTTAAATTCTAGGAAATTTATACAATGCAAAAATGCACCCATTTGGCTTTGGCCAAGCCTATTGAATAGATCTGCTCAAGAGGATCATAAGGAAACTTATTTGATATTTTTTTAGTTTTGCACAATTTATTATGAATTTTTGAAGTTTAAACGAATTTCTAGAGTATTTAACTCGGAAATGAATTTCTGGAAATTAATAAATGTATGAACAGTGTTGGGCCTGGCGCGGCCGGCCCGATGGATTAGAAACATGCTATCTTGCTAACTTTATCAATTTGAACTCTAGCTTGATCTCTACTTGGACTCTAACTCAACTTGGTCTTCAATCTTGGACTCTATCTTGGCTCAATTTCTTCCTCAAGTCGGTCTTTAAACTAAACCGAATTCTTTGATCCTTTTCTTAGCTTAGACTCCTTGATTTAAACCAACTCAAACTCTTGTTCTTTATCCTACTCGGTCTTGATTTAAACCAAGTCATTTATGTTTGAATTTTCCTTGGCTCGGACTCCTTTAGATATCCTCCTTCAACTTGAATTGACCCTTTTTATTTGACTCAGATTCAACTTTATCTCCTTGTTGAATCGGTCTTGTAAAAACTTGATGTTCCCATGCACAAAAAGGTCTCTTACCCAAAGCAAAGAAGTCTCCTTGTCTTGCACATTTTTAACTTGTCTGGCCTCCTTACCTGAGTTTTTACCCGGTCGGGTAACTCCTTACCCGATTTCTTATCCGGACGCTTACCCGGATTTTTACCCAAGATTGCGTTTGATTCGTTACTCGAGTCGCTACCCGGAACCTTACCTGAGTCACTACCCGAGTCGTACCCGAGTGTGTTACCTAGAGCTTTTCCCGAGTCCTACCCAGACACGTACCCAATCGGGTTAACCCAGCCATACCCGAGCGCTTACCCGGCTAGATAAAATCTTAACCGATCGCATACCTGACCTTACCCGAGGCTTACCCGACCGGGCAACTTTTTACCCAATCATGTACCTGACCTTACCCGATTTTCTTATCCGATCGTGTACCCGGCCTTACCCACGCTTACCTGGCTGGGTAACTTTTTACCTGATCACGTACCCAGCCTTACCTGATTTTCTTACCCGGCTGGGTAACTTCTTGCTAGCTCTTCCCAAGGCTTTGCCAATGCCAACCTTGTAAGACAGCTCCCTTTTATTAGTTAAAACCAAGTTTAAACCTTACCCAACCGACTTACATGATTTTACCGACCTTTTACTCGATTTGGTCTACCCGGCTGATAAAATAATGCGGAAAACCCGACTCAGGTTAATCTTCATCACCGTGTCACTTTTTGTGGTGTAATAGCGCCTACTTTGAGGAGTGAGATTAACACTGCACTAAAGCATTATAAAGGCATGAGGCATATCAAGAGAAGAATGCGAGAGGGTGAGCCAAAGGTTTCTTATTTCCACAAGGATGCAGAAGGCACATTGTGGTTCAACGATCGATTGGTTGTGCTAAGGAGAGCAGCCTTGAAAAAGAAGATTCTAGATGAATTTGTCGCTCGCTTTTGAGAGCAATTGCACGCGTCCCTAGGGACTCATTTGACCCACAATTCATCCTACCATCCGCAGATAGACAGCCAAACTGAATGAGTAAACCAAATCCTAGAGGATATGTTACGAGCTTGTGTGATGGAATATCCAAGGACTTGGGACAAGAATTTGTCATGGGCAGTGTTCTCATACAACAATAGCTACCAAGAGAGTCTGAAGATGGCACCATTCAAAGTGTTATACGGACGTCGATGCCGCACTTCACTCAACTGGATTGAGCCTAGAGAGAAGATGATATTTGGACCCGACCTTGTTGAAGAGGTTGAGACGACAGTCAATCGCGTCCAAGAGAACCTAAGGGCTGCAAAATTGTGCCAAGAAAATTATGCAAACAAGAGGCACTGACCCTTGTAATTTGCAGTTGGAGACCATGTGTATTTGAAGGTTTCACCTATGAAGGGCACGAAGAAGTTTGGAATGAAAGGAAAATTAGCACCTCGCTACATTGGACTGTTTTCCGTCCTTGAGAAGTGTGGGAGTGTGGCATACAAGTTGGAGTTGCCACCGTCATTGGCAGGAGTTCACGATATCTTCCACATGTCGCAATTGAAGAGGTGTTTGAAGGCACCCATGGATGTTGTACTACCGGACACGGCACCACTCGAGGCTGACTTGACGTACCTCGAGCATCCGGTCAAGGTCTTGGATCAAAAGGACCGTGTCACATGGCGCAAGACTATCAAATTCTTCAATGTGCAATGGAGCAACCATACCGAAGAAGAGGCTACTTGGGAGAGTGAAGAATTCCTCCATTCATGCCATCTAGAGTTCGTGTTGCCAAAGATAGGCTGTGTGCGACTATTCGCTACCCCTACTAGGATTCCTTCTTCATTAAAATCTCGGGACAAGATTTTTTGTTAGGGAGGGGCTGTGACACCCCTAGTTTTCACTATAGCCATCACCTTGTAATCTACAGTGTTTCATCTTGTAATTGCTAGAAATCAAGAGCAACTGAACTTGTTTTAAGTAGAATTCAGATTCAAACCCACTTCTCTATACAACCATACCAATCTAAATTCACATTATGCAAGGTCAAGGCAAATAAGAATTTTTGGGAATTTACCAGAATTTTTCCAAATCAATTTGAACCCCAATAAATTTGGCCCAAATTCAAAAGCAGTTTTTCTTCCAGGATTTTTAGTCCAAGTCCTGTTTCGAATTTGAGCCTGCTTCCAAAAGGAAAGTTGTTCCTTATCTTCCAATCTATCAGTTTGCAATTTTTGGCAAATTTTGGTGCAGAGAAGGGTGGTTTTCCAATTTACAAATTTGGGTCAGTTTGGAAAAATAGAAACAAAACCATTTGCTATTGGGTCGGGTTGTGAACAGTGCAACCTGGGCGATGATTCGGGCTCGCGCCACCCTTCAAAAGACTTACCATGGCCCATCGGTCAGTGACCTAGGAGCAGAGGAACCTAGTGTGCACCTATAGCTCGCCGGTGTGGCTCGACGGCAGCGTTCGACACTGACTCGAGGGGCCCACCCCGAACCTCTATCTCTCTCTCCGCCTATAAAATGACTGACCGGTGGAAACTTCCTCCATTTTCACCATTTTTCCCCATCACCGACATAAGCTACTGCCGCCCACTTGCCATAGGCTAGCCGCCGTTTGGCTCCGCCATTGGGAGATTCCTTGTGCACAGCTAATCCTCACTCCTTCGCGCTTCTGTTGGCCTAGGTTTCGGAACCATCGGGCAATCCCTCAGACGTCCACCCGAGATCACGCGGGTGTCTCCCACCATCGGTGAGCTCTCTTCTCTGTGCTTCCCATCTCCGGCTATGCCTTGCCTAATGTTCACGACACTTGTGTGCAGCTCAAAAGCCAGGCTAGGAGCAGCCTCGCCGACTTAGCCGTCATTTCCACCTCAACACCATCGGTTGCCGCCGCTCTGACCACCTCACCAGTGAGACCCCTCCTTCTGACCACCTCTTCTGGGGTTAGGTGTTGCGGCTCATAGCTGGATCCAAATAGATGGTTGGGATGAAAATCTTGTTGTCGTTCGAGCTCCAGCGAAGCGCTGGTGAGCTCACCACGCCGCAAGCACTAGTAGCGCCCTGAGCGTGCTCTGGTCATGCACCAATGGCATTGGTCATCCAAAGGCCACCAGCTAGCTGGGTTTTGGCCCAATAGGCCACTGTGGCCATGGGCAGCAATGAGGCTCGATGGAATATTGAATTTTCCCATTTTTCCTTGGATTTAATCAAATGGAGCTCAAATCAATTTTGGTTTGAATTTAAATTTGTCCAAATTTGTTCAAACTTGGTACCTGCATGGTTTGGACTCAAGTTTATGAATTCAAATAGAGAATCTGAGTTAGGTTTTCAAATTCCATTGAATTTGATTTAAACCGTTTAGAAAATAATCATAGTCTTATCAATTCGTTTAGAAATTCATAGTAAATTCTTTAGGTCTCCAAATTTTTTGAAACTTGGACCAAAATTCATAATTTTTCTTTCTCGTCATGGAAAGTAGCTTAGTATCCCTGTGTATGGCATGTTGTGAGGTTTAAGAGTTTCCTTTCCCCTAGTGGAGAGTTGAGGCTTAATTACTTGCAAGAATTAGCATGTCATGAATCCAAATTTTCCATGAGCTTTTTTCAAAAATACCTTGCTGATCTTTATGAACTCTACATGCCATAGCATGTATAGTGATTAGCATGGGCAACACCCTTAGCCTTATGTGAGTTAGTAGTGTTGAGTAATGGGAGTTAATGAAGGAAATGTATAAATTACCTCTATAATCAACATAAAAGCTAGTAAGCCATGTTGTTAAGCTATTTTACTTCTCCCTATCCCTTAACATGAACATTTATGCATATCCTTGCATATAGGTTCTAATGCTGCTCGTGGTTCAGAAGCTCTCAGGGGACAACACTCGCCAAGCTGCGCTTAGATTAAATCTCCTTTCTTTGAGCAAGACAAGCACCAATTGCATAATCTTCTATAGGATCTTGCATCGTGCACTTTATTTTCTACATTGATTGTGCATTTACGTATAGGGATTTTATGAAAACTTAGTTGCATTAAGGAAACCCTTACATGTATACCTTGATTACCCCCACGATGGATTAGAACAATAGAATGGATATGCTTAGTAAAATAGGCCACCGTTACAAGCTGAGTGGTTGATAGCCACTCATGATAGGCCCCTTCTCACAATGGTGGTTCTATGTGGATTATGTTAGTCACAGGTTCTTGTTGGATCTATTCGAGACTGGGCGGGGCAACTAGTGAAAAGTGAAGAATACTAGATGGGAAGGGTGAGAGTGGTCTGGATCATAAATTTGGAGCTCCAATGTGGTAGCCCCCGTCTGTGTCGACTAAGGACCGCATGGGTTGGGCCCCCCTGCAACAAGCATTGAGTTGTGTACTAACGCATACGGGCATAGAACCCTGTAAACTAAGTAACTTGATGGTTATCGAATTGGACAATAACTTACCTCGCTTTACGGATGTTTAGAAGGGATAGTGTTCGAGCCACCCATGGACTACTCGGTGAGGTTTTCACGTGGAAGACATCACTAGGGTGAGGTAGGACCCGACCGGACTCTTTGATAGTCATAGTGAAAGGTGGCCACTCGTGTTGCCTCCGTGGCTCATGTGTGTCATATTGTCAGGTTATTTTCCCTTGCAATGTGACTATTGATTCAAATCTCCATGACACCCTTGAATATGGGTGAGGCTTGTTCTCTAAGTTTAAACATAGACATGAGACGATGTGATGGTGGTTTCAAGGATTCATGGATGACATTGACTCTTTTGTAGTCATGATAGGATGTTATTTCATATATTGCATGAGTTACCTTTGCATGTTTAGCATAGGTTGCTTATCTATTCATGTTAATCAGCTTAATCTGGCTAATAATCCTGCTTAAAAGTGTTTTATAATAACTGAAAGTAGGCCAGAGTCCATATCACTTTGAAGCCTTTGCATGTCTAGAATTCGTGGCCCTTGGGTCACAATAGATAAGTCTTGTTGAGCGTAGTCACTCAAGCTTTTGCTCTTATTGTTTTTATTTTATTTGTGTGCAGATGAGGATGTTTCTCCTTCTTCCAGTGATGCCGATGAGGGTTGTTAGTGGGAGGTCCAGACCGATGAGGGCTGGGTTCCCTACTGGGACTCGCATGCGTAGGTTATCCGAGGAAGCTCACTCCCTTCTAGGGCGAAGGGCGTGTGCTTGATGTGAGAGATAATCGCTTTCGCAAAACTCTGTTATATCTTTTGAAGTGCTCTTTTGGCTTAATCTTTTGTAAACTTAATACATGGCACTCAAACTATAATAACTACTTTCCAACTTAAATATCATGGTATTGTATGCTTATGTGTTGTGTTTGCGCATTCTCACTTCATCAAGAATCCCCTGATATGGTCTTGGGAGATGAACCCCTCATTTCGGAGGTGATTCTGTCACATCTACCTCATCAAATGCAACATGTTGGGAGACAATGATGTAGTTTGTGGAGAGATCATGATAGCGGTAGCCCTTGTGATCAGCAGAG
This sequence comes from Sporobolus alterniflorus, assembly GCA_008808055.3. Lineage (NCBI taxonomy): Eukaryota > Viridiplantae > Streptophyta > Magnoliopsida > Poales > Poaceae > Sporobolus > Sporobolus alterniflorus. The sequence goes on from VSTD030004090.1 coordinate 7,729, forward strand.
TATCCTAGAAAGACACACCTTGTGGACTAGATAATATGAGCGGTTGTGATAGAGGGGTTGGGATAGCAGGTGCATCCATACATGCGTAAGTGCTCATATGAGGGGGCGACACCATAGAAGGCAACAAAGGGGTTGGGCACACCCATTGCTTTGATGGTAATGCGGTTTAGCAGGTACGTGGTGGTGTGGAGCCCTTCTATCTAGTAACAGGCTGGAATAGAAGTCTGGAAAAGCAAAGAGCAGATCATATTGTTAATGGAACGGAGAGCGTGCTTGGCTTTACCATTCTTTGGAGAAGTGTATGAGCACGACATTCATAGAACCACACCATTGGAGGCAAAGAAGGCCCGGGAGGAGGCATTTTTGAACTCACAGATAAAATTTGAGTCGCAAAGGAAAAGTCCACACAGAATGTGGGCAATCATCAAGAATGACCAGATAATATTTACAATCGGAAACACTGACAATCGATGAGGCCCATAGATCACAATGTATTAAATCAAAATTATTCTCCGCATGAGATGAAGAACTAACAAAAGGCATGCAAGTATGACAGTCGAGCTGACAAGCATCGCAAAAATCTTGTGTGCACCTAGAGCAATGGACACTATAATTATTGGAAAATTTAGATAGTATGTCGATGCTAGGGTGACCAAGACAATGATGCTAAGTGGATGCAGATGCAACTAAGGTGTCATACCCCAGTTCTGAGAAATGAAACTGAAGTCTCCATACATGTGTCAAGGATGTTCATATCACACATGTAACAACAATATAATAAACAGATGAAATGTTTTGATTAAAAAGAGTAATGTCTCTTACATAATGACTCGTGGGTCTGAAAAAGATTACAATCAAAGCAGCGGTGAATAATCTAAGCTCTAATGAAGCCTCCACATGCGTCAACCGATGGAGAGGCTTGCCTAGCCTTCTTCTTCAGGATCCTGCTGGTACTCCTAGTTCCAACCTTCAAATCCATATAAAGCAATGGCAAGTTTGAGTAGACTTATGGTTGCTACTCAGCAAGTATGAGAAAACATAACTTGTTGTTGCCCCCATTGTTGGTGTTGGGTGCAGGAGGGAAAGGGCCCATCGGAGAGCTCAGCGGGTGCTGTTGGGTTGGGTGAGGCTACTATTGTTGTTGTGGGGGTGCCCTCCACCTGAGGGCGTGGAGTGGAAGGTGGAAGCCTACCCCTAGGCCATCGAGTTGTCCAGCTGGACCTCCTTGAGTTCAAGGTCATTGCGAACGACGTGGAAGGAGGGGAACAAATATGAGCTCTTAATGAAGTTCTTCATGTGATCATACTTCTTGTTTAAGTCATGCAGAAGGTTAAGAACGAGATGCCAATCGGTGATGGTCTCACTCAGTATGCGCATGTCATTGTCCATGCCTTTCATCTTGCAATAATAGTCGTTGATGCTAATGTTGCCTTGCTTGAAGACACGAAACTTGGCATTCACTATAAGAAAAAGACATTCATTCCTCGGTTTTTTATGTTCCTCAGGGCTGATGTTCATATTTCAACTTATGTACATCAGTTTTAAAACTAATGTGCATAACTTAACATAAAGTGAGTCCTTATGTTCTTTGGTCAGGCCAGGTCCCTGAGGAACATAATTGATTATGTTCGTCGGCTTAACCAGAAAACTGAGGAACATAAGGTGGGCCCATTATGTTCTTCGGCCACGGGGTGGCCCGAGGAACATAAGTTCCTTTAGCGTCGGGTCCTTTCTTCGGTCTTCAGCGCCCGGTGTACATAACTTATGTTCCTTGGCCCCAATGTCCACGCAGAATTATGGTCCTCGAGATATGTTCCTCAGTTATGTTCCTCGGTTCCCCGAGGAATAGAAGTTATCTTCCTCGGCCATAAATATATGTTCCTTGGTTTTTGGCCAAGGAACATTTGTCTGTTTCTTGTAGTGATTGATTTGCAGGTCATGGAACTCACGATTACTGAGGAACTAGGCCTCGACAGTGAGCCATGCCTGTCGAGTGATTTCTGACGGCTCACGGGCGATCTCGTGAAGCTGACAAAGAGGGTGCCCAAGATCCAAATCAACACAATGTTAGATAGGACGTGATCATCGAGGGGCGCCCATGGCTGGGCCAGACCCTCACAAAGGAGGTGGCCAAGCTGGCACAAGTCCCAAGTTCTAAATATAATTGTGACTCTAACATATCCCACTCTCGCTATTTTGTTGAGTTCTGAGACCATTTGTTTAGCATTTAGAGAAAACGGGAAAACCCCTTTGTCGGTAATGCTTATCTTATCCACGATTCACATGAATATGTCGATGGTCGTAGAAGAGTCCTAGAAAGGAGTAGAAATAGTCGCTCCGTTCTCAGAAAAAAACCTTTGTGTTTCTCTCGATGCTCGTAAATTTCTTTTTATGGAAGCTCTTGCATTGAGAATAGGAGTTTGAAATTTAGGTGATGCATATTTATATACCTATTTTAGGTTGTTTTCTGTATGACGATGGCCAACCAGCTGCTTTTTTTTGAATCTGCTGCAGGTTTTGTTTTTAATGAGCAGGAGGGAATACCTTTTTTGGATAATAAGTAGAAACACAATTTCTACACCCTCAAAAAGATGTACACAGCCAAATCTTACATAAAAGTGTCACACTCGGTATATATTACTTCGGGAGAACTTCATCCAAAGCGAAAGCGTAACACTCAGCATAGGTTGCATTGTACCGAGTGTTTTCAAAACACTTGGCACACAATTACACTTGGCACAAAAAATACACCGACAGTC
>VSTD030004091.1:0-10487 GCA_008808055.3 Sporobolus alterniflorus
CATATAAAGGTAAACGATCCTGATGCGGAATAGTGAAATTTCCCAAAACTCTTAATCATATCTATCAATGGTCAAATTGTAACTTCTCCCGCGCATTCACAACGGGTATTAGTTAGTCCACATGAACAGAAGCAGTCAAAACAAATACAGGAAACACTGGCATCTGAGTCTGAATCATATAGAGATAAACACAGATCATGAGATGGATAATTTAAAAGTACTACCACTATACCATATACCAATGACCAAATAGTAACTACTCTTAGTGTTGGCAAACAAGAACAGTAGCGAGCCCAGTCTAGACTCTCAACTTTGATACACAGCATGACAGCAAGACATTTTTTAAACAAATTCTAACCTGGAACAAGATCTCCCTTCCATTTTTAATGATCCCACCTGTCAAAAGAAAACAGCACATGTTTTTTTATGAGATGCTTTGAGCCAACAGCCAAAACAACAGACTGTATGATAGTAGCAAGCAGCAGACAGTGCATGACATTTACACATACACACTAATATCAGAATAGGCAAAGCGACGATGCAAGGTTCTACGCCTTTACCATTTCGAGCCGCCTCTTCTTCAAATCTTTCATCCGAAACCTGCACAAGCCACAGTTGGATTCAGGTCATCCATCATCAGAGCGACGAGCTGAGTGATAAGCAAAGAGAACACCACCAACACCACGACAAAGGTACGTATATGGTACGAGAGGGCAGGCGGGATGCGTCAGTACGAGCAGTGTGAACTCACCATCTGGCCCATCCAAACTCAAACAAGCAACACCCTAACAAACGCGCAGAAAAGCCTTTTTTTTCTTTCTTCGATGGTGGTTGAAGCCGCAGCGGAAAGCCCTCCTTTGGAATCAGTTCGATTTCACAGGAAAAACGCAAGAATAGGTAAAAAAATCCCGCAATCCAAAAGAGCCCTAATACTACATTTGTAGCCGCGCGGGGGGAGGCATGGAGCGCGCTTGTGGCGGGCACGCGCAACGAGGCGCCGCGCGGCGCGACCGGGCATGGGCAGCAATCCGACGGCCGCGCGCCGCAAGTGGACACCGGATGCTGCTCGGGGGACCCGCCTACGCTGATTGGATAGGCTCGGAGACCGTATTCCTCCACTAGTGGCGCCGGGAAGGGAACGCCGGCGAACCGGAAATGACCTTCCGATGCGGCTTGGATGCCTTTGGAATTTGCAATTGCAATGACCAGATGGGAGGATAAGCGGGGAGAGGAGGGAACTAGGGAATGGCGGTCGCGGGTCGGCTTTGCCTGCGCTCTTGGCGAAAGACAGGAATCTGCGACTGCGGGCGAAGGGAGGAGGGGATTCGTTTTCCCGGAGGCGATGATGAAAGCCATAAGAAAAAACGAAAGAAAGATTACTCGTATGGGCACGATGGATTTTGAAAGAGTCTCGTCATTCGGCCCGTTCTCTCGGGTCGGGTGACGATGGCCGGTTCAAGATTTGACGGGTCGTAGGGTCAGGCCCATTTTAACTCAAGAAACGACCTGTGTTTTTTTTTGTTTTGGTGAAACTGGTCGGTGAACACGTTGCAGGTGTTTCCCACAGGTTTACAGACGCTCCCCGAGTTTAAATTCTAAAAACCATCGACTGTATTCGGTCGAAGATATTTGACCCACCGATGCATTTCCAGGAACAAAGTAATTTCGTGCAGTTTTCATGAGCGGCATGCATGGAGCGTGGTCAGAGGCATCATCAGCCATCCCAAACGGCAGGAAGGAGATACGTACAGTAGCAACGAGGGCCCATCCACACCCGCCCCCTGCACTACCAGCCACCCACCGTTTCTGCATGCGTGCCAGGCAAAGGGTCCACGCTGCGCATCAATCATCAACGCGCTGTCAGATTGTTCCGACAACGAAATGAGGCTTATCTAAAAAGAAAAAGATTCCGACATTTCACCAGACCAAGCCAGCTGATCCAAATGCGTGAAATGGAAGATGACGGCGATGTGAGTGAGAAGCTCATGCGCGCGGCATATAGCCTTTTTTCTTTTCTTTTTATAACGTCTAGCTTTTCCATTTCCTCAAAAAAAAAACGTCTAGCTTTTCCTGAAGTGGAGGTTGCAAGCCCAAGCAAAGCTCTAGCGCTCGACTCGCCGCTTTAGCTGCAACTTTTGGCCTGAAAAATATTTGTTTGTTCGCTCTAGAGTCAGAGGAGCTAGAAAAAAGAGCATGGAGATGGAGTGACGAGGTCGAGTGGTGAGCGAGTGTGCCTGCCCCTTGTTTCCACTTTGGCTGCTCTGGTGGAGCGCTGGTTTCCATAGGCTGAGGATCAACGAGACCTAAATAACGATCACATCGAAACACACTTGTAACCCTTTTTTCCAGAGACCGATCGAGTGGAATATGCCGCCTATGGCTTCCATTTGGGTTTCCTTTACCATGGCACAATCACCACCAAAGAGTGTTGCCGGGCGGCGTCGCCGCTTGCGGCAGCCCGATTCCGTCGTCTGGATAATTATTCCGCCCACTACCTATCGATGTCGATCGATCTATTCATCGATTTGATGCTTTAATTCTTACCGTTGCTTTCCGTTTGCCGGCCAAACTAAATTCCATCTCTCGCGCTCACCTCTGCATGCAGTCTCCATCTCATCACATAACCAATAATGCCGGTGCTGTCTATCAGCATCCAACAGAAACAACAATCAGGTAGCCGGACATGCCGGATCGGAGTGCTGGACGACGATGCAGCACGAATAATCGCGGCTTAAGGCTAGAGAATACTCGTAGGGTTTATGCCAAGCAAAAGCTGCTGGAGTGAGATCGAGCAAATAATAGAGACTAGAAGGCTACTACATATGGGCTGTCGACGATTCGGTTATTCTGGAATACAGTAAAAAAAAGAATCATATCAGCATTACTTTTGTCTACAGAAAGCTAGAATCCAACTTTTTTTAGCCAACGCAATTTCAGCATTGCAGGATCCCACGTTCCTTGCGGAAAAGGTGGCAGAACGACGAGGACCGCAGACGCACCATCAAAGCACGGATGGAGCAACACGCGCCGAGTGTTGTGTTGCTGCTGATATCGAATGGACGGGGTCGGCACAGGTTATTTCAGAATCGAGTGAGGCCCACAACCCAACACTGGGATGATGGAGAAACCTTTTCCCCTTTTGCAGGGAAAAGCGCGCACAGGCCTTTTTCCGGCCGCTGCATCGTGGGATTCGGTTCGGACTAGCTGGAGTAGTAGGACTGCACAAGTAGTGTAGTACCAATACTGATATTCCCGCAAAGAGAGAGAGAGGGAGAGAAAAAAAAGGAGTACAGCTATCGATGATAGCAGTGTAACACTTTTTTTTCCGGAACAGGTACATTTTCATTCTTTATCGCAACGGAAAGATATATGCAACTGTATCACGCACGTCTACACCCTTTTTAGGTTCTCCTACACACTAATCTTAGGTCTCCTCGCTAAAGTAAAAGTCACTGATCTTAACCTCCCAGTGACTCTGCTATTGGTGGTACTGTCTATAGTACTACCAGAGACTAGCTAATTATCGCTTCTGTTTCGCTTTAGCCATGTGCTGTTCCTCTGTGAGCCCTTGTGGACCCTTCAGTCTAGCTAGATGCAATTTTGTTGCACACCCCAAAGGTGGTGTGGACTTTAATTAATAGAGCAGGAGTCAAATAAACATTTCCACTCCACTACTCCCAAGCAGTTTTCTCGTAACTAGAACAATTCATCAAAGTCCACTAACATTAGCGCGTTTTGTTTCAGACGCGGTGCGTCTCTAACAAAAATGGATCAAGTACGAGAGAGAATTGGCGATTGTTGAAGCTGCAGCAGGACACTCGTATATGGCTCGCTCTGCGAACAAATCCGAAAGAGACCCGTCTCTGAAAAAAAATTAGCAGCAAATAGTAGTACACCTTAACAGCTGTGACAAGAACAAAAGATTGTCGTGTCCAGTTCTGTAAACGGGATCTTACCATGTGATGACGAAACCGGCTGTTCACGTGGTTGATCCCGTGCAGCAAGCTACTCCTACAGAAAAGTGGTGGTAGACAAAAGCAACACATAGCGGGCATAAACTACACGTACGAAGTGGATCGCAGAGTACCAACACGCACGCACGGAGAGAGGCCACCAGCATTAGGATAAACCACCTAGCAGACGACTCCATTAAGCACATCATATCTTATCGAATCCAGGTAAAGCGTAAGGCCAAAAAGGCACAGTATTCAGAATGGTTTACTGCTCACCACGCATAAACTACTGTTAAAGAGCAGACAAGTAACAGTACGGACGGTCGACTGATCACGATAAAGTACTAGCTGCCAGTAGCTTAAGCAGCGGTGACAGCACCAACAGCAGAATAAACAAAAGGGAGAGGGCACAGCTTTGACGATGAGCTCGATGACTGCCACTCGTAGAGAACGAGAGCTGTTAGCTAAGTCTACGGTACCTAGCTGACCATAAACCAGAAGTGAAAGGCACGGCCAGCAAAGCTACTGCTAGCTCGGCACCGGCCAATGCATCGTCGGTGTCTTTGACATGTCACGCACGCCACGCGCAGAAGCCAGAGCGGAAGTGGCCCTTGCAGGCTGTGGATGTTTTGGACATGTCCCGCATCACAAGGAACGCCCTCCGTAGACGTGCCCGTCTCGGCTTTGTCCCCATCGCTTCACGTCGATTATACGTGTGCTTAAGCATGGTAAAGGCCCTCGAATTCTTTCACAAAATTTTTAGGTTAATTTATAAACTAAGTTAAAAATAAATAAAAATTTATTTCAATCCTAATTCAATCTAATCGTCACCCTAGCTAGTACAAAATTCTCAGGCCATTACCACGCCTACGTCTGATCCTCACCATGAGTTCGGTCTTCCAGAAGAGGCTGTCCAGATGACCATCACCAATTAAAAAGTGTTCAAAGCCAACTACGTGTCACTGTTAACAGATCTTATTCTGATTCCTGTGATGATACCTCCTCCCCCCTTCCCCTATGCTTAAGGTATTGTATTATTGTATTGTGTATCACATGTGATGTTTGCATTGTATCAGATGTGATATTTATGTTGTGTGTTATGTGTGTCACATGTGATGTTGGTGGTGTGTGTTGTGTGTGTGTCAGATGTGTTCACAACCTCGTCTTTTAATAAAGCAAAACTCTTTTTTCTGTCACCGCGTCACGACTCACAGATCTCAGATAAGCTAAACTCTATTTTATCATTCTACGTGCATCACAAATCTCAGATAAAGCTAGTTTCAATGGTGGGTTACCAGTGGCGGAGCCAAAAGGGGCTAGGAGGGGCCATGGCCCCCTATGCTCAAAGTATTGTATTATCTATCTTTATTTTTGCCCTGATTTTTTAAATATCTTTTAGCTCCTCCTAATAACAAATTAGTGTATTTGAATTTGCTCGACTTGTCCCAAGTTGGATCTTGGCTCCACCACTATCCTTAACAATATGAACTCTATACTTCCTTCTATCTAACATTTCTTGTAGTAGTGTCGGTAGCAACAATGGTCGAGTGTGTTGTCTATCTTGGGAACCTGGAGGTAGGCCACATGGTATCACACCTGCCCTGTGCACATTCCTTCCACCGGGATTGCATCAACAAGTGGTTGCGTCGGCATGACTCATGCCCCATGTTTCAGCTCATCCCCGTACTAGGTGCTTCTTCTTCCGATGTTTGATGATTGATTGTGTATTGTGTGTATATCTAATGTGATGTTTGCATTATATCGGATGTGATATTTGCGTTGTGTGTTATGTGTGTCACATGTGATGTTTGTGTTGTGTGTTGTGTGTGTCAAATGTGTTCACGACATCATCTTTTAATAAAGGAAAATTCTTTTCTGTCACCGTGTCACGACTCACAGATTTCGGATAAGCAAAACTCCACTGTATCGTTCTACGCGCACCACAAATTTCAGATAAAGCTGGTTCCGGTGGTGGGATGCTAGCGGAGCCAAGGGGGGCTAGGAGGGGCCATGGGCCCCCTATGCTCAAAGTTTTGTTTTATGTATCTTTATTTTTGCACTGGTTTTTTAACAAAAAATAGCTTTTAGCTTCTCCTAATAATAAATTAGTGTATTGGAATTTGCTTGACCTGTCCCAAGTTGGGTCTTGCCTCTGTCACCATCCTTAAGAATATGTTAGTACCAACATCATATTTATATCGGCACTGGTCGTGAGGATAAGAATATTTTCTATGGCAAGAGTAACACAATTGTGTGCATATCCAACAGATGACCTAGAATGAATACGGGTACCAAAACGACAAAAAACAAGTAATAGCTTATCGGTGTGCGGGTTGACAAAAGAACACAACATGTGCGGTAATATTTACCAAAAGAACTTGAACCGTAATATATAAGCTAATGTTGCTCACCTCTCACAGTGATTCGCTGTTTCCAAATATGAAGTCTATACTTCCTTCTATCTAACATTCCTTGTAATAGTGTCGGTAGGAGCAGCGGTCGAGTGCGATGTCTGCCTTGGGAACTTGGAGGTCGGCTAGATGGTATCCCGCCTACCCTGCGCGCATTCCTTCGACCGGGATTGCGTCAACAAGTGGCTGCGTCGGCACGTCATGTGCCTCATGTGCCTACAGCTTGTCCCCATACCAGGTGCTTCTACTTTCGATGTTTGATAATTGACTCTGTGTTGTGTGTGTATCAAATGTGATGTTTGTGTTATATCATATGTGATATTTGTGTTGTCTGTTATGTGTGTCACATGTGATTTTTATGTTGCAACAGTACCAGGCAGCGCGGGTCAAACCCGTTTGAACTGATTTGAAATTAATTTGAATGATTGCAAACAATTTTCAAATTAATCTAAAATTGTTTCAATTCAAGAAGGACCTTCTCGAGCTCTAAAAATTTGAAATAAAATATGAATTTGAAGGATTTGAAGTGAGGGACAACTTTCTCCATAGAAGCTTCTTCAGATTCAAAATGGATTTCAAATGAAAAATGGAGAATCTTCTAGGTTTAAAATTTACTAGAATTTCTTCTTTGAACTTCAAATTTGGATAAAACTTGGACAAGATACCTATATTTCCACCTAGTGTCCAACTCAACTCATGGAAGAGAGTCTGAGGTTCAATTTAGGAATGTCTTGACTTGGATTGAAGGTTTTAAATTGAAATCAATTCGAGTTTCTTTTGTTTCGATTAAAATTTGATTAACCAAATTGTTTGATGCATGATTAATGCACTAATGAAGGTAATTGGTGAAAACCGTAACACATGGTGTTACAGCCCTCCCCCTTAAAAGAAATCTCATACTGAGATTTATGACGGTGGGTGCACAAGAAACGATGAAAGACGCATTGACCACATAGCAAGAAGAACAGTGGGACAGTTGAAAGGAGGAAAACTTTTCGGTCACACATGTAGCTTTTCCTTCTGTGCGTGGGTGACATAGCAACTTGTAGAACCGGATGGTGCTTCGTGACTCTGCTTGTGTTAACCTTCATTACTCGATCTTGGTCTAGCAATTCGAGCGGATACTTAGAATGGAAAAGAACATTCTCATGTTCCAAAGTCAAGGATGACATCCTCCATCAGGGTAAGAACTTAAGATGATCTTGTCTTGGATGGTAGGACTAGATGGATACACGAAGTCACGTATGAGATCAAAACGACATGGCTTTAAGGTGGATCGTGTTCGAAATCAGTGGTACATGAGCACTAATAGGGCCAACGGGTGGACGTTGGTGGAACCATCATGATATGGCTCGACAAGGGACGCGAACCAAGGAGTGAACTTGATTGGGAGTAAACGATATGCAAGTATTATTTAGGAAAATCAAGCAGGGATGTGAAACAAACAAGGAAAGGATTCTGATCAACGATCTTAGAGAAGCAGTAAGTTTTAGGGATAGAATGCGACTTGTTGTACCTACGAGACTCCAAACACAACACTCTTCCTTCCGGTTGCGTACCTCGAGTAATACACCATCTGTTCCAATGAATATTACACATGAGTCTTTTCACTAATTCCGACGCGGAGAAGCGCTTTCCACCTTGCAAATTCTGTCTTAAGAAACGGCTGGACGAGCCGGCATAATTCAAGACATGGTTACAATTTGGAAGAGCTCACCAACCAATCAAAACTAACATATGGCTTAGCTTCAACACAATGGATTAGGAGTCGGGTGGAAGCTTGCTAGCATTGCGGTGTGCGCCCTTTAGGCCCAGCGTAGCCATGTTGAAGCAAAGAAGTGCTACGAGTCCAAAATATACAAGGATGGACTTATCAAGATAATGATTGACCTAGCGGAACCAATGAGAGAGGGTGACACAATCGGATGCCTTTTGATGGGCCAAAGGAGCTGAAGGGTTCGCAAATTGACTCAAAGAGTTCAAGGTGGCTTTAGGGTTATACCAATGCAAATCATGCTTCAAAGATATAGTCAGCTAGATGAGACTCATCTTGTGAAAAGAGCAATCACAGATATAAGATAAACACTACATCATGTTGTGAAAATACCATGACAGGTGGGCATCCTTGAATCCACCATGAAAAATTCAAAGCGATAATTTTGGCACCAACGTCAAATCTGACTTGGTTGTTAGCAGGAGTCAAGAAATTCCATTCCGGTGCTAATGGGGCTGGATTCTGATGAGGAGTCTAATACAAGCATAATAGAATACTTTTTCCTATTTCCAACGGTCATTTGCGCACCTCAATACGATAAACAGTTTATGAGTTATGCAATTTTGAAGTCAGCCGGGTTGCTAAAATTCTGGGGTGATCAGATTTGAGCAATCTGAGAATTTTAAACTTTTTAATCCAGTCCAAGTACAATCTCAGAAAACTTCCAATACCAAACTCATAGTTAAATTTTCAGTCATTACTCATACGCTCAAATCTGATAAACAGAGAAGAAGTTATGATCATTAGAACACAGTTCACAAGTGAAAGAACCTTAAATACAGATTCTGATTTGGACAGACGACGATCTCGCAAAACCCTGCTGACTGAATTTGGTGCAGAATCAGGAGAAACGAACAATACGAAAGTGGTAGACATTTTTTATATCCTCCCAAAAAGTATAGATACACCCTCATACGACCAACGGTTCAGGAGTTATGATCTCTGTAATTTGGGGTGGTGCTGGAATTTCCGATTTGAACCGAACGACATAAGTTCTCGACTTGGAACTTGGGTGTAATCCACGCAAGATCCGGGAGAAACTCTGAATATCAAAATCATAGAGGAGTCCCTAGCCCTTCTAAAGTGAGGAGAAACTCAGATTTTCGATACTGGGTGCAAGAACCATGAAGGATTAAAGTTGATGGGATTCTCAAGATACATCTTCAAATTAGAAACGATTTTTTCTGGTTTTCAAGGTTTGCTTCTTGATGCAATATGATAGTATGCTGCCATGCAACATGTCGATCATATACGTTCCTCATCAAAAGAAAAAGCTCGCTAAATATATAAGATGTATGTATAGTCGGTGGCGAATCGCACTCATCCTCATAGTCAGTTCTAACGAATCCAGCTTACGCAAGCATGATTAGTGTACCTGCAGAAGAGCACAATATACATGTAACACACATCACCACTTATCCCTCAAGTGGCGCCCACACGTTTAACGCTGCGTGGACATCATAGCATACGTTACAAGAATGTATTCATGTCTTGCAGAAGTGACTACAAGATATTCCTAGGTTTCCACGCGCTCTAGGTGCACGGTCATGACTCGTCGCATGACGTACACGCATGTCCTACTGTACGATAGAGACTGTCCTCAAGCAAGCCTCATCTTGAGGGGACGGGTCCGAGATTCACATCACTCGGCGGGAGGACACTTACCTTCTTACCTGGACGTAGGTGTGTCGTTACAGCAAAGTAAATTATATAAAGTAAATACAGAAAGTAAATCCCAGTTAGCTTGTCACCTGTTAAGACTACTATAATCCTTATATGGACATCTAAGCATTTTCTCATCGCAGGTTTTCAAAAATACTGATGTATGCGATATATTATACTTATAAGGCTCTGATACCATCTGTGATATCCCACCCTTAAATAAGGATGATCAGTCATAACTAGAATTATTACAGGGTGCCATTACTGAAGTCATGATGCATAATACATCACATACAAGAAAATTATAATGAAATGCTCTGAAAATTAACTTTATTGTAATTTGAGTTAAAATTTTGATTATGGAGTTTTGAACGGAATATAGCAAATAAAAATATTTTGCGGAAGCGGGAACACTCGATGATTAAGAACGGCACCTTGCCCTAGAGATGCCGACCTCAAGAACGGCTCACGTCAAAAGGGAGAGAGAGAGAGCACGCCTGTAAAACAACATCAAGACAAAGTCTAAACAACTAAAGCTCAGCAAGATTGACCTGTCAACGTGGCCATAAAAAATCGACTCCTAATATGCAAGGCTTAAAGTGTTAAGCTCTATCTCTATGCTGAACCCGCACTAAAAGTAAGTCCTTACTTTTAAGTTTTAGCTCTAGTCTATTATTAATTAAGCTT
>VSTD030004092.1:0-10486 GCA_008808055.3 Sporobolus alterniflorus
GGAGACGGGGGCGGGGGTCCAGACGGCCGCGTCCTGCCGGACGGCATGGGCGGTGGTGAGGGGGCGGACGCAGCGGCCGCGGAGGAAGGAGAGCGCGCGCATTGGGAGGCGGGCGGAGGAGGAAGGGTGGGAGTGGAGGCGGGGAGGCGCGGAGATGGTGGCCGCGGCTGCCATGGCGACGGACGGTGGAAAGCTAGGGATGGAGGAGGGTGGTTCAGATGAGATGTGGGGACTCTGGGCCGCGTTTGGTTTTGAGCGCGACGCACGGGACACTTGCTATGATTCCAGAACCCGGCGTGACAAAAGATCAGAGAACATGACAGTAAGCTGTCCAACCAGCAGGCCAGGACAGCCACAAAATTTCGGCACACGACCACAGCGTCTCTTTTTTTTTGCACGAAAAAAGAAATGTTTCCATAAAACTTATATTAGACTTTTGTTTATGTTTGATTATTGGTCTTATTCAAAATATTAGCTTAAATAGGTAAAATTATAAGTTGTGTTTAAACTTTATTTAATAATAAAATAAATCATAACAAAATCTATAATAATCTTTTTAATAAGACAGAATGGTCAAACACAATTCAAAAGTTCAACGACAATAAAAAAAATAGAACGGAGGGGGTACAACAAAAGACAAAATTGTTTTACCCAAAAAAAAGAATACATATTACTGTACCTCAACTAAAACTTGATACTGTAGACAATGTAGACACAAACATACCAGTTACAACTTTTGCTTTCATGAGACTTCAGTTAAGAAGTTTGAAGGGAAAAAGAAATAAAAGTATACACCTTTCCTTTTTTGGTTGTTACCCTTAGGACAAGAATTTTAGTTTAAAATAAACGAGATTTGTTGTCGACAACAATGTAAAAACAGAGGAAGTAGTTGAACTGAGCTCAGCGACAAATGCTGCTTGGACAGCTTACCAAAGGGAAATATTTCTGTAAAACAATATGGGAAACTAGTTACGTGTTGGGTGAAATTTACGGTGGACCTAACGGTGGATATACACAATTTCAGGGGCGGCATACATGACTGTTCAGATAAATTGTTTCTATAATGAGCCACCTCCAATTTTTATCTGGGATGGCATGATTTCTCAACTTTTTATCAGGCCAACAGGGGCCTTATGCACAGGAAATTAATTATTGAGATAACAAAATCCTCTAAGGTTGCCATGGCCTCTGGGAGCGATCTAGGATGCCGAATTCTCGGCATCTCCAGTATCAGAATTTGAAGAGCCGCCACCATTAATCATCTCAGTATCACCATCACTCTGTCCCATGAACAAGTCCACCTTACTGCGCCTTAGTAATCCAACCTTCCTTTGTTCTTGGACAAGTGAAATGAACGCAGATTAGGCACTAGTCCACCCATATCGCAAACAGATTGAATCAATAGATACCAAGGCTCTCCAAAGTTTGGATCTTACTTTTGCTAGTTATGGTGTTGCGAGTCACTGACAAGAAGTCTTCCCAGGTGTACTTCTGCAGCTCTTGCTTCTCTTCCTCAGAAAGCTCAAAGTTTGGTTCCCTTCCACACATAAAAGCAGCCCTGCAACTAGAAGAAACTGATCAAGAGTTGAAATGTTTGGAACCAGAAATAACTGCTATCAGTTTTGTTTATTACAAGCTTCAACTGACACGCAAGTACTATAGTTAGGAAATATTGTTGACAACAATGAGAACAAGTAAACAACAAACTGGTATTGTATTACAACTCTCAGCCAATGCTGTATAATTACAAAACAAAGAATGGCAATGTCAGATAATCAACACTGGATGGGCAGTAGTGATCTGTTAGGGTATTAACATTGTATATATGAAATATTATATTTGAATTCATTGAAAATAGTCACAGAAATATATATTTTGGCTTCTTAATGAAAGTTAGGGAACATATAATATAATGGAAGCACTAAATTTTGCAGGTTAGCTCATTCCTTTGAACAACATATGAGCATGTCATTATCATGCTATAAGCGTTAGAAGGATTGAAAAGGTTAAAAAAGAAACATCTACCGACCGTAAAAAGAAGGACAGCCTGGTGCACGTAGTTCCTGCTTATGTAGGGTCTAGGGAAGGGTTTGAGTGTCTGACTACTTTGGGTCTTATGTATGTAGCATTTCACTACATTTCTGTAAGAGGTTGTTTCCAGGACTTGAACCTATGACCTCATCGTCATAAGACAACAGCTTTATTGTTGCACCAGGGCTCCCCTTCAATCTATCTCAAACATAAGCATAGTCTAGCTAATACCTATCATAAAGCCGGGCTGCTTCATCCTGTGTCCCAACGGTGCCCAAATGTATCTGTTTCTTGTCAACTTTTATGGCAGCCTGCCATTTCATATTTTTGAAATACACACCCCTCATAATGCATGGCTCTTGGTCCACATACTGCTTTCTTCTATGCCACTTTCTACGCTTGATTTCCTTGCCTGAAGTCATAAGGAAAAAGACAAAAAATGTTGTGATCAGCTATAGTCAATTGTCAAATTCAACACAAGGGGAGATTAAGGTGATACGTGTAGAAATACATGACGACAAAAAGGTTCTGTACGTGTAGAAAAATAACACTAAATAAGGAAGTAAACAAGAAGTGTGAACAGAGCCCTCATGAGATAAGCTAAATGCCTGAATCCATTCCTCAAAACAAAAAAATGCCTGAATCACCTATATTAGAAAGATAGTCGTCAAACACTTGAATTTTCTTCTTTTGCCAGGGGATTATATAACTTAAAGATATTTTGAGGAAACACAGTGTGATAATGGCACAACTTCTTTATGTAAAGAATGGAATTCTAAAATATCATCTACCATGTAAGAAATATTGTAAGCAACCAGAATTTCAGTGGGCATTTTGCAAAGATACAAGTGGTAATGACACAGGGTAAGAATTAAGTATCAACCTGGGTAGTATTGGGTTCTCTCTTCCTTCAAAGAGTCACTACCATTTGGGGAATCCACAAGCACACTAGGAATCTTTGTCTGCAATGAAAAGGTAAATTTCATTATAGAGAGACACGTTTGTCGAGGTTTTGGCAGCATTTCAAGCAGACTGCAGGTAATACGAGATGCCACTCAAAATGTCATCAGGAGGCCTAAAGGAGAACAGGATATAACACAAGCAGGAAACGTTGAACAGTTATTGTGACTGTACCAAACTACCAATGTCAGACGATCAATTCACTTCAAAATATAGAAACTTTCAGGCGATGGATGTCTTACATGTGGTGTTAAGTGTTAACCTAACAACAAAGAAAAATTTAAATACCTAAAATGTTCTGCAGCTATGGCCAGATTTGTGATAGAACGAAACAGGGACACTGAAGCACGATCAGGAATGAAAAACATTGAAACATTAAGCCAGTAAAGTAAAGCATGCATCTAATAAGTTATGATCTCAATTCTCAAGAGTTCAAACATATCGAAAAAGGGTAGAGAAAGTTCCATTCCATGAACTGTTAATGTCATGTTAAAATAAGCTGATCCTACGATTTTGCTATTATTAATAATGCAATTTTGCGAATTCATTTTGCACAAGTGTCATCTATGGTTCATGCAAACCTAGTAATTCTGACCCTTATACACTAAGAACATAATAGGCAGCAAACTGACACTGAATGCGATGAGTATGAATTCAACTTTCAGAATAATTGTCACCATCTGTTCACTCAAACTTCAAACAAAGCCTTGAAAGACCATGAAGCGTGGTACGTAACTACTATAAAGATGAAACGGTGAAGCATCATTTTACAGACAGCTCAACCCCTATTTCCCAGGCTACAACTTATTGCATTGCCTTCGATGAGTCTACATGAGATGGGTTCAAAAACTGCATATTTTGAAATGAGAAATATACCAGGGGCAGAGGGTGCACACTGAATGGCTTCACATTGGAGTGCACAGGTTCCACATTCTCAATTGGCATAGGAAGATCAACTGGCAATGAATCTTGTAACATTTCATATGGCAGGAATATGAGCCTTGGAAGATATCGAATATGAGCTCATAGCAGGAATATTGTAACATTTCATATGGCCTTTATTTTAAGATCAATATGCCTAATTCGTAAATAAAAGTGTCATCTATGTTTATTTGAAAAAAGAATATGATATAAACCCAAAATAAGAGTTATACAATAATCCCCTGAAGACATGTCAAGAGTGGCTAATGAGCCTCATAAATAGAAAGTAGGTTTGCAATAAACAGTGCCAATAATAGCAAAACCACCAATCTAGTCCCATTCCCACCATGTAAAACTAAGAAACTGCATGCTTGCTGTGCTCGCAATTATGGTCCAATCCATCTGTTGGTTCCTGCCAAATTTCTGTGCACTTCAACTTCTGGTACTGGCAGCATTAGGCATGTTTGTTTGAGCTGCAGCTTTTCAAAAAGCTGTTGCAGGCTTTTGCTGTAGGAAAGCTGGCTTCATGAGAAAGTTGTTGCATGCTGTTTGGCAACCTAGCTTTTCTGATGAATTGTGTCTCTAGAAGTTGTAAAGTATCTATATTATCTTTTCTGAGCTTTTCTGATGAATTTTAGACCGAAGCTACGAAGCTCTGTTTTTCCTCCTTCTCAACTTCCTATTCTAGACTGGCTTCCATGGCTTTTCTGCAGCCGAAAAGCTCGCCCCGAAAGCTAGCTGTTTGTTTCAGCTTCCGACTTCCACAGCCCGGAAGCTCCCAGGAAGCTGAAACAAACAGGCCCTAAGTCGTGCCCTCACAGGAACCCCGGAAAAGTGGGCTTCCCAATAGAACACTGTATTATACTAACAAATATGTGCAGACATAGGATCTTCAGATCACTCTCACCTTCTTTCTCCTCCTGGAAGGACAGTTTCAATTGTACAGTGAGTCAACAACAACAATTGTATAGGCTCTCAGAGAACAACAGAGCCAAAGCCCAGGCCTGGCTCAACTCCCTCTCGTAGTTCCTTTTTGGCCTCTTTGGCCTGTTCTTGTACAGCTTTTTTCTTTTTTACTCTATATTAATATATTACCACAGTAGGGGCTTCCCTTACTGTTTTTACCCTAAAAAACAAAATATGTGCAGACAAGGGAGCAGTGACATTCACTGGGTGAAATTTGATGGTAATACAAAAAATTCTATCAGAAAAATAAACTATATAATAGCATAATGCATAAAACAGCATATTTTGTAAATGCAGAACAGTTTTTTTAGGTAATGGAACAAACTTTCAAGACTCTACAGTAAATGCAGAACAATATGCAAGACTCTGAAAGGTTCTATTGCAAAAGCCAAACCAAAATTGCATTAAAAGAATTGTTTGAGCAACTACGTGCATCACGACAAAAAGCTTAAAAGTACTGAAATTTGTCACTTACCCGAACAAAGCCCCAGTAGCCGACGCCTCCTCAAGCTAACCATACTTGAAATGCCACCTGCAACAGAGTCAAAACTATAAGGAGATAGCATCTGAATTGTAAAATACTAAACATTCGAAACACAAAAAAATTATTGAAAGCATTCAAGATCTTCTGGTGATTCTAACCGTTACATGTGGGAGACAAACTAACAAGAGTGTTGTGTAACTCTGTTTCTATCAACAAGAGTGTTGCTTTTTCTCCTTTTTCAATTTTGTTTTCTTATCATCCTTGGTTTTTCCCCTTCTTTTTTGCTCTTATTTTGTCCCTGTTTTTTTTGGCTCATGTGGCTTCATCTCTAACCTACCCCAACCTGCTTAGGATTAAAAGGCTTGGTTGTTGTTGTTGTATTTCTAGAGTTCGAAGGATGATATCATACATACTATTTCAAGAATAATTAGCTATGGAGACAACAAAATTAAGAATTTTCATATCAGTACAAATATGTTGGATGATGATTCAGAATATCAACAAAATGGACAACAATATTTGATAGAAGGGGCAAAATAACATGGAAGTCTTTGTATGTCACCTTCTTAACCTATGTGTCTTCAAGAAGAAACTACATGAAAGTTTCACGACTTGACGACTAATACACGTACCTTGAAAATAGGAAGGTTAAACAACCTTTTGAGAATTTTCGGGTCTAAGAAATTAAAGAAAAGGTAAAGATAAAAAAGATGAGATATTTACTATTTGCGCTGAAAGATCAGTAAAGATAATGACATTCAGCCAATTTAGAATATCCCATAATTTATATTTCAGAATTCTACCATCTTAACAAATTTTTGTTTGGGGTGGGGGGGGGGGAGGGGGGCGAAGGCCACCCATCCTAGTGCCGATTATAAAAGGCAAAAAAAACCAATCGAATCATATGGATTATCTGCAGTCCCTCGGCATAACTAACAGCATTGAAGCATTCACCAATATGTATTCATAAGGCCCGAAGGCCCACAACTTCCATTGGTACGGTCACTCAAAACACACCAAATCCAGACCCAGACGTACGATGGATACTGACAAAATACCAATTTCCTACCCAATCAAACTGCGTCTCTAACAAAGTCCCACTCCGGTCCCATTACATGGAAGCGCTGATCAAAACAAGTACTGAACTAGCTGGCGACAAACATTTCCAAACGGAGGGGGTAAAACTCAATGGGAAAGCAACTAAAAATGGTGTACGATCCGATGAATAAAAAATCCCTTCAAAGTGCAATAACAATACCAAATACTTTAGCCTCCTAAAAATAGAAGTCCAAATGGAGACAGTGTACTTGTCACTGCCACCACTTAGCACAACTGACTAGACACTACAGGGCCTACAGAATCATGGTACACAGCCCATACGTAACTCTTCTGTAACAGGGGCTTCCTTTATTCATTGCAGTAAATTGTATCACGAAACATAGTTCGACAAATATCACCTTATCCGGCAATGGAACTCCTATTAATTATTCTAAACACAGATAACGAGAGTTACAGATTCCTACCTCAAGAATTACAGATTCTGAACCATCTGACGTCGAACCAAGAACTACAAGAATAACAAAGAATTGCTTCTAAAAACCCAATTTTTAGGCGGAATTATCATCATAGCAACCCATATATTATACAATTGCACCTACCATCATCAACTCGACATAAAAAAAACATGGATCGATCACAAGCACAAAGGTGGGTGGCAAGCCGCCACACCCAACGACCCCTCAGCCACCGAACCCTCCGACACCCCGACGAACGACGAACAACCGAGCAATCAAAAGAAACCCTCAGGAACGCAAGAATTCCCCGTAAGCCCCTTCCCCAACCACCGCCACCTTCCAATCAATCCGCCGCAACGAGAACACATACCGCGAGGCACACGCAGCGAACCGTAAGCAGCCGCCGGGGCAAGAAGGACGCCGCGATACTCAAGAACGGCAGGCGAAAGAGCCGGCGCCGGCCGGAATTCAAGTACCGAGAGAGAACACGCGCTGCAAATCAACCATCAATGCGGCGCGACGTCCAAGAGGCACGCAAAGACGTAGGTAGCAGCGAGGAGGCACGTACCGGCGAGGCCGGCCGACGGTGGTCAGCAGCGGAGCGCGGCCGCGAGACGGCAGCAGGGGAGGAGAAGAAGTTGGTAGGAGAAGTTGGCGAGGGATACAGAGGGGTGGCTCACATACATCTACCACCTTTGTTTCTCTCTGTACCTCCTCTGCTTTCTCTCTCCTCCGGCGACGACTCTTATCTATCTCTCTCCGCTTTTTCTCTCTACATCTCCTCCCGTTAATTACTTGGTACGGGGTGGCGATTTCCTTCCGTTTTTCCAATTATTTATTAATCAGTTTTTACTTTTTGTGACGAGGATTGGTGACGTCTCGCCGTGGCGTGGCGGGACGGCCTGGACCTCGGGTTCGTTTCGCGTTGGCTGCTGGCGGCGCGGGTGGCAATTGACGGGTTTGCCCCCGGAGACTGGGGGAGGACTTTTCAAGGTCAAGTGACACGCTGGCAGGGTTCTCCGTAAAAAAACTGCTTAAGTATCAATTGGCATGCCATAAATTTTTTAAAAGTATACGAATTTTACCGAAATTATCTAAGGGACGGTTTGACTAAAATTTAGTCATTAAAATATTAAACAGGGTGATTAGAAGGATGGCTAAAATATCTACTAAATTTTAGTCTATTAGTCATCAATAGATTGACTAAAAATGACTAAAAGTTAAAAAACATCTCATGTCTCTAAAATATGTTTAACTGTTTCATATCTACTAGAGATATTTAAGTCTTTGTATAATAATTTTAATCACTTTTAGTCACCGGAATAAAACAATGTGATTAAACTTTTGTCACTACTACCTCTGTTCCATGTAAAGTGTCACTTTATACTTTTTATAAATTATATTTGATCGTTCATCTTATTCAAAAAATGTATATAAATAATTAGAATAAATATATAATGATTAACAACATCTAATAATAAAACAAATTATAAAAAAAATATTTGCAAAAAAATAAGACAAACAATTAAACATGATATCTAAAAGTCAACAATATAACACTTTCAATAGGACCGATAGAGTACATTCTAGTCACTGAACTTTAGTAAGATAACTAAAGAAAATCAAACATGGCCTAAATTTTAGGAATATGTTACAAAAAATACCGTCGGACAAGACTCCCGACCTAGATGGCTTCACGGCCCGATTTCTCCAAGCCACATGTCCGATCATCAATGTTATGAGCATGTTTGACGCCTTTTACCGCCTTGGCATCATAAATCTGCATGATCTTAACGGTGCCTTGCTAGTCCTGTTGCCCAAATCAAAGGAAGCAACCTCCATCAGAGACTATCGCCCCATTGCTCTGATCCACCTCAGAGGCAAGCTGATCTCAAAAGTTCTTGCAAAAGCCTTGCACCTCGGCTTGGTGACCTGATCCACTGTAGCTAGAGCGCTTTTATAAAAGGAAGGTGTGTGCAAGATAACTTTCGCTTTGTTCAAGTTTCAGCTAAACTGCTTGGTTGCCCTGGCTACTCTTCAAAGTCGATATTGCAAAGGCTTTTGACTTTTTAGCTTGGCCCTTCCTCCTTATTCTTCGCCACTTGGGTTCCCGACCGACTGGCTTAACTAGATGTCTGCCCTCCTTTCTACTGCTAGTACAAAAGTCCTCATGAACGACACCCCGGGGGAGAAAATTTGCCACACAAGGGGCTTGCGTACGGGCGACCCCTTTTGCCCATGCTTTTCCTCTTTGTAATGGAAATCCTCAGTGGCCTCATCCGTCACGCCGATTCCTGGTCGCTCTTCCAAAAGTTGCAGGTTCAGGCGATCCGCCATTGCACATCCTTTTATGTTGATGACCTCATTCTATTCGTCAGGCCATTGCCATCAGACTTGCAATTACTTCGGAACATATTCGATATCTTCCAAGGCGCTTCAGGCTTGGGGTGTAACTTGTCCAGGTGTCAGTTAGCGGCTATCAGATGCACTGATTTCCAGCTCGAGCTGGCTGTGACCTTATTCCCGTGTCAGGTCATCCAATTCTCGATGAAATACCTGGGAATAACCCTTGCTGTGTCCAAGCTTCCAGATCAGCTTTGCGACCCTTAGTTGACAAGGTGGCAGACAGACTGCTAATTTGGAAAGGTAACCTAATGTAGCGGCCATCTGGAGCTTATCAAGTCTACCCTGTCCGCGATCCCGATTTATACCTCCATCAGTCTAGGACTCCCGGCCTCGACGCTTAAAGCTATAGTGAAGCTCATGAAAGCCTTCCTTTGGACTGGAACTGACATGGTCAGGGGTGGCAAATGCCTAGTGGCTTAGTCGAGCATCCAGCGGCCGCTTGCCCTTGGTGGCCTGGGTGATCTCGACCTCAAGCTCCTTGGCAGTGCACTACGAATGCGTTGGCTCTGGCTTCAACGTACAGACCCAAGCCGCTCTTGGTTCGCTCTGTCGGTCATAGAGGACTAGGAGACCACGGCGTTCTTTAACTCCTCGGTCGCCACATTCCTTGGTGATGGGAACTCTCTCCTCTTGTGGCAAGACCCATGGCTCTAGGGAGAGGGTATTGCAGACTTCACTCCTGATCTGGTGTCTGCTGTTGCCGCCTGACGCTGGAGGTCAACAATGGTTGCCTCAACCATTTCATCTCAATGTTGGATTAGGGACATAACTGTCGCCCTGACAGTTCCTGTCATTGCTCAATACTTGATGTTGCGTGAACATCTCCAAGGGATTACGTTACAGGTCAACACCTAAGATCGCTTCGTCTGGTGCGAGAACGCCTCTGGCTCCTACTCGGCTAGTTTGGCTTACAAGGGCCTCTTCATGAGGCAGGCCGCTCTTTTCGGCGCCAAAGAGTTGTGGAAGGTCAAAGCCCCGAACAATTGCTATTTTTTTCATTTTGCTCATCCTTCATGGTCGTTGTTGGACCTCCGATCGTCTTTAAGAGGCACGGGCTGCAAAACCATGACCCTTGCACCCTATGCTCCCAAGGTATCAAAACTATTGTGAAGGACCGGAGAAGGCGACCAGAGGGGGGGGGTAAATGGGAGCCAATCAAAATTCCTCACCGGAACTTGGCCTATATCCCAAAACCAACCCGAGA
>VSTD030004093.1:0-10486 GCA_008808055.3 Sporobolus alterniflorus
CCCCCCCCCCCCCCCCCCCCGCTTGCGGTTGGCGGAGGGAGCCGCTTCCTTGGCCTGAGCTCAAGTGGCGACGAGGTCTACCATTAGGATCCTCTCCACCTCAAGCACGGGCTCATGTCGCAGTGTCTCCTGCGGCTAGGCCACAGTGGTCGCTTGCTTGCCGATGAACTTGCTTCGCCATTGTGTTGCCTCATTCTCGACGTTAGCTTTCTGAGCACGGGCTCATGCTCATTGCCGCTCCCAAAAAGCGCGCCATCACTTGAAGGAGAGGCCGGTGTTCGGCCGTTGTCATGGCTTGAGTGGCCGGGGCGTCCTCCAGCCATGGCGTGGTTGCGATGGGAGAAGACGGAGCCCCTGTGTTGTGCCTTCGAGAAGAGGGGAGGCTGGAGCCCCCCTCTCCGCTTGGAGCTATGAAGAACTCCTCGGTGGAGTCCTCTATCATGGCCCACAGTGGGATTGGTGTCCCGCTGCGTGGTGAACCCATGAAGGTGACACCTAAGTCGTTCCTCTTAGGGGAGAGGTTCAGACTGCCGAAGCAGTCGGTGATGAACTCAAGGCTTCTAAAGCAAATAGTTTCACCGAGGGAGAAGCTACTGCACGTTAAACATTCACCGTTGGTGGAGACAGTGAGTGCAGATGAGTGAACCATCAGAATGTCCAGAGGAAAAGCATGCTACAAGTCCCCCTTCCTGGCACGCCAACTGTTGATGTTTTCTGCACTGGCAAAATACAGGGTGGTCAAGATCGTGCATTCCAATTCTGAGGTGGTCTCGTGAACGTCGTATCACACAATGATCTATCCTGGTTCAGGCCCCTCCTCGACGGTAATAGCCCTATGTCCATCAGTTTGGTATTAAAGATGAACAAGTGTTACAAGGGGTGAGCAGAGTGCTCGAGAAGTTCACATGGTGATGGGGGAATGGATCTTGTACCCCCTACCTGAAGGGTAGGGGGCCTTTTATAGACCGCCAAGGGGACTGCTAACTATAGTTCAGTTACTTTACAACTCAGGTTAAGTTACACCGCCAGTGGGCCCAGACTGGAAACGTCGGTTTGTCGAGCTTGATAAGGATGCTCAACTACCTTCTGGGCTCCCGGGTGTTGATGTGGCGGGTGCCCGGGATGGTTCTTGATGTCGCATTTGCTTTGTTTGGCTTTGCTTGGCCACCAAGCCTTCCCACGTGGGGGTTGATGTAGAGGAGCTAGCCTATTTCCTGCACCATCCTACGGCCTGTAGTTGGCAGACGTGGGTGCAATGCTTTCTGACAGGAGATGCCCTGTCCCGTCATGTTGCAGTGGGCGGTGGTGCCTTTCCGGGGGTTTTGAAGCCCCCTGGACTGGATATTTACCGTGGTGTTGACTATTCGGGTACCTGAGAGACCGAATCTTACGTGGAGAAGCTCGCTTTTACTACGGCGTGCTTATCCAACGTCAGAGTTATCATGGTGATTATGTTTGTTTCTTTGGTAGGGTTGCTATGTCAGGTGATGATGGGATGGATTTCAGCACTCAAGTATCTATTGCTAGGGGTGCGTAGGTACATGCGGTCTTGTCCTATCGTGTCAGACATTAAATGCCGTCGCTTCCCAAGATCTTGGCATCGATAAAGCATACCCAGTGCTAAAAAGCCACCGGGTGATATGGCTAGGAGCCCGGGCTCTCCTTGGGGCAGGGAGAGAGGCGGAGCAGGCTAACAGGTGGCGAGATCCTGTTTGTCGATGACTACCATAATAGGGGAAAGTGTTTGCGTGAATTACTCTCGGGTTTAGTTCTTTTTAGGTTGGTGACCCCTCATTTTCAACCGAGAGTGGTGGGGCCATATCCGGTATGGGGTGTATAGTTCCCCAGTCATTTGCTGCTAGAGGGAACCGGTCGTATCCAGATTTTTGAGCCATAAACGGTGACCTGCGGTACCCGGGTACTAGACCCTGACATAGTGTAGAGCCCTTCTACCTAGTAGTGAGTCGGAATAGAAGCTTCAAATAGCAGGGAGCATATCATATTATTAATGGTGTGGAGAATGCACTCAAATTTACCGTTCAGTGGAGAAGTGTATGGACAATACATTCACAGAATCATCTCATTAGTGGAAAAGAATGCGTGAGAGGAAGTGTTGTCGAACTCACAGTCATTGTCGCACTGGACAACTTTGATGGTGCGGCCAACCTGTGTGGAGACATAAGCAAAAAATTTGACAAAGTGGAAAAAGTGTTAGATTTGACCCCCAAGGGAAAGGTCCACACAAAATGGTAGCGACTATCAGGAATAACAAGATAATATTTATAACCAGAGATGCTAACAATTGGAGAGGTCCACAAATCACAATGGAGTAGATCAAAATTATTATTCACACGAGAAGTAGAACTAACAAAAGGCATGCGAGTATGACGACCTAGCTGGCAAGAAAGACAAAGATCATGAGTGCACCTAGAGCAAATAATACTAGAATCATTAGAACGTTTTGACATGACATTGACACCAGGGTGGCCGAGATGTCGATGCCAAGTAGACGCCAATGCAACTAGGGCTAAAGGAGCAGCAACATGTGATGAGGGAGTGGGATGCGAAGGCAAGCACATCATGTAGATGGGCCCCAAGCAATCACACCGGGTGATCATGTTCTGTGTAGAGAGATGATTCACATAAAGGCCAAATAGGTAAAACTCCATGGAACACCAATTGTATGTAGTGAAACAACAAACAGATAAAAGATTTTGAATAATATCAGGAGTAACAAGGACATTATTAAGATAAAATGGACTGGGAAGGGTCGAATCTCCTACTGAGGTGACTGAGAGAGCTGATCTATTACCAATAATGATGGATAGAGGGTCGGTAGAAGTAGAAGGGCAGACAAAAGTTAACTTACCAACATCTGAAGTGGTGTGGTTCTAGGTGTCGTAGTCTGTGACCCAGTCGATGACTACCACGGGAGTAAAGACCATGATGCTGAAGGAGTTGGTCAATGACTGATGATCCCACGTGCTCATCCAGGGTGACCAGGTAGAGGCCACGACCTGCTGCTGGTGCGGTGGAGGTGTTGACAGGGGCGCGAAAGGAGGGCCACCCGGGGCGCCATAGTACATCAGTGCAGTAAGTAGGGCATGCTAAAATGGACACACCGACTGCTAAGGAGGGTGTATCCCTGGCTACATCGAGATGGTGCCGATCTAGAGATTGTAGAAGGAGGGCCACGCTGGGGTCATTGCTCTTGTCTTTCCCCTTGCACTTGCTCTTACCCTTGCCTTTGCCACCGTTGTTGGAGGTCAGGGCAGGGGGGGAGGCGAGGGGCCGCCGGAGGACTCAACGGTTCCTGCTGAGGTGGGCGCAGTGGCTGTTGCTGCTGTGGAGGGCACCCTCCTTCTGAGAGCGCAGAGTAGAACACAGAGGCCTGTCCCTGGGCCACCGAGTTGTCTAGCTCGATCTCCTTGAGTTCAAGATCATTCTGAACGGTGTGGAAGGAGGGGAATGACTGTGACCACTTTGATGAAGATCTTCATGTGATCAAACTTATTATTTAGCCCTTGTAGAAGGTTAAGAACAAGGTGACAATCGGTGACGGTCTCACCCAAGGCATGAAAGTCATTGACCATGTCCTTCATCCAGTGATAATAGTCGCTTACGCTAAGGTCACCTTGCTTGAAGACGCGAAACCTGGCATCAAGTTGCAAAATGCGGGACTCACGATTGCTGAGGAATTAGGCCTCGAGCACGAGCCACACCTGACGAGCGGTCTTTGTTGATCCCCGAACGATCTTGTGGAGTTTGGGGAGAGGGTGTCAAGGATCCATGTCTCTACGATGCTATACAACCTAGCCCAATAGGTGGACGGATTGGCGATGTCGGAGAGGATGTGGTTGTCCAAGGCGTATCGATGAAGTGTGAGAAGCACGAGGCCACACCACCGCTTGTAGTGGGGCGACGAGGGTTCCAGAATAATCATAACCAATGAGCGTACGTTTTGGATGATGGCAGCCTGCGTGTGCAGGTGCGTGGCGAGGGCGGCGTTAGGGTTGGATCCAACGTTGATGGAGCGATCATCGTCATCATCCTAGGGGACAACGATCCCTTGGGCAGCAGCGAGTTGCTATTCTAGGCGACGAGCGATGGTCTTCTCCTTCTCCCAAGTGAGGGCGGCGGCACACTCGCACGCACAGGCCTCATCAAGGGTCTTGTGTGCGATAGCCATGGTGACGATGAGAGCCTCTCGCTCTCGCTATGTGGTAGCTGCGGTGACCTGAGCCATGGCCGCGGTGTCGTCCTCCTTCCTCTTTGCGGTGGCGGCGGTAGCGACCTGCTGCTCATCGATGTAGAGGTTAGAGGTGCTACTCGGCAAGGTCGACAAGACGGTGGTGATTAGGGGTGGTGGTGAACGATGGTGAACCCTAGGGTTAGATTAGAGATGAGCGGAAGCGGAAAAAAATTAATGGCTATGATTACCATGTTGGAGAAAGGTGTGTCGACTATAGTTAGAGGATTGTATTGTATTGAGTTAGGTATATATTTATAGGGGTAGCCCTCAGAAATCCCTAGGGGAGGGGGCTACGGGCGGTGGTGTTGACAAACCCTGGTAAACCCTAGTCGCCACCTCGGGTAACTTCTCCAATGGGTTGGGCTAGTCCTCATACAGGAGGTGATTTCAGATCTATGAACCTATAATACAATATGTTTCTAACACTATTTGATCTCATGTACTAATGACACATTTGCACTTTTTGGTGTTTCAGATTCGTTGCATGCAAGGTAGCGAAGGCGTAGGGAAGGGCTGCACCACAACATTCCTTGTGAAGCTAGGCATATATAACTGATGGACCCAATTTACATCTCCCAAGAATTGCGCCTCCTGTGAAGTCAAACCAAGGATTGCTTTGCCCAGATGCATCAATGATGAATGGAAACTTTGCAGCTCCTCGACTTTGCTACCAGTCAAGCATATTGTAAGCATCTGTGAAGGCAAACCTTGTCCAATTTGAGGCTGGCAGCGAGCCCAATTTTGTGATCAAGATTTGTGGAGGGATTTCTGGTGGTGATGGTGTATGGATATGTATTGATCTTCTCAAAATCAGCTTCTGCTGCATTACTGCAGTTGTGGGTATGATCAGGCGAAAAGCAAAAGCCAGGGTCGACTCCTGAACATGAACTGGCCGCCTGTTCTGGCAGTTGACTGTTCTGGAGGAACCGAACTGAAGAAGGAAAATACTTTATGCAGATGTAGCAATGCAGGAAGGCCCTTTACATCTTTTTTTTTTGCGAACTGAAGGCACTTTACATCTGTCCATGAGTATGATCTACGTAGCATTGTAGTAGTGCAGAATTTAGTATTTTGTAGTTCCAGAGAGAAATTTCCACTTGTGTAAGATAAAGCTCGTCGAAACATGTATAGTGCTACTTACTTAAACTTCACACTACTGGTTTGTGCCTTGACAGCATAAATAAACTAGTGACTGAACATTTCTCAAGTAAAAAATCAGGAGACATACTGAACAATTCTCGACTTTTTTGCAATACATTTCTTCAGATCACCATACGTATTGAGTTTTGATTTTTGGGAATACGATGGCTTGTGTTCAGTGAAAATTGTGCTTGAATGATTACCTGACATTGCCTCTAAAAAGGTTTTAAATTAACAATCAAATAAATGATAGAATAGACTCATCAAATAATAGTGGAACTTAAAAAATTATAGTTTGCTTGTGATGGTTAGTTCTAAGGATTGGAGCAAAAGATATTTTAAACTTGGTATGAAACGGGTGTCAAATGATACTGCATCACCAAAGCATACATAATCCATGATAGATTGATCAAATCATCTAAAAGGAATTGTCTATACGACTATTCTCTGGGTCTATTTGAACAACATTAAAAAATGAAGGATCATCTACCTGTTTATTCTTCAAATAATTACATAATGTTTGTGCATCATTGAATTCCATGTACTTCTTTTGTTCATGATCAATCTCATTATTGCAATCTATTTCTGAGAATGGAACTTTGTCGGCTGCTCCATAGAAGTGCTTTATGAACTCAAAAACCTGAGAAGACCCCATCCCATCTTGCCGTGTTTGGCCAATTAGCTTCTTGTCTGCTTCTATAACACAACCTTGTGACCTCATGTTTTTTTAACTTATCAGGACTAGCAAGATAATGATTTGTATATATCAAATACTGCTATGGCGGCTTAGCTGAGTCAATTGTTACGTATGCAAATAAATTGAGTAAAGCTTTTGACAGAGACTTCTATTCTCAGTTAAAGTTTATTTGTTCACTTATACCAAATGGACAAATTGGGGCATATAAAAATATTTGAGTAGTTGAACACGATTATTGTTAAAATCCCTGCTTGTTCGTACGTATGCATTGTTTTGTATGACGACGGCTGGCTTTAATTTCTTTTTCCAGCATATATGCATGATGTTCTGCTAGAGTTGACTTTGAGCATATGCTTCGTCCCTTGTACTTTCCTTAAAAGAATGCACGCTAAATGGACCGTACGTAACAGACAGATTTTGACTTTTAGAGTATATCTCAAGTATGGTTTATACAGAGTTCCAATTGGAGAGCCGTTGTGAATTAAACCCCTTCAAGTCTTAAAAGACGTACAGCTGACACGACGCCTCTGGGCATGTCCAAAATGACGCAGAAGGCACAAAAGATTATTATGCCTTGAGGGTGGTGTGGGTCGTGAGAGGTTAGTGATTTTTTTTTACAAACAAGGCGGGTTAGCAGATGCTGTCAGACATTAACAAACAAGGGTTCACACGTGTTAAACATGATCAATTGGTATGGAGTAACTAACCGATCGATCAGGTCAAACGAATAATGGAACGCAGATCCGATCGACTGTTTTGTTCTTTTGAAGGAACCAATGCATGTGAGATCGAGATGGCCAGCTGGGGTTACTAATTAAAAAGGTAAATTGACAAGACGTCTTGTAAAACTAAAACGAGTTAAACATGATCAGTTGGCCACCTGACAACTATTTCAAACAGAAGAAACCAGCGGCAGATCGAATTCTGATTCCTCGTGGGAGCTGGCGGAAGGTAAGGCCAGAGCGAGAATTCATGGGGTTCGCCGAGGCGGTGCAATGGTGGGAAGCGTGGCAGCTGCGCATCCTCGTCCTGAGCAGCCTCTTCCTCCAGTTCTTCCTCTTCCTCGCCGGGGCCCTGCGAAAGCGCCGCGCCGCGCCCCGCCATGGTTCAGGTTCTTGACCTGGGCGGCATACCTGGGCAGCGACGCGTTGGCGATATACGCCCTGGCCACTCTCTTCAACCGCCGCAGGAAGCAGGCGGCGGGCACCGCGCGGCTAGAGGTGCTGTGGGCTCCCATCCTCTTGCTCCACCTGGGCGGGCAGGATGGCATGACCGCCTACAGCATCGAGGACAACGAGCTATGGCAAAGGCACTTTCTTCTGACGGCAGCATCTCAGGTACGACGTTTAATTCGTGCTTGATGAACAATCCGTTGCCGGGCAGCTGCTGCTACCTCAAGCTGAGAATCCGGTGCATATATGGT
The DNA here is from genome assembly GCA_008808055.3 of Sporobolus alterniflorus. Taxonomy (NCBI): domain Eukaryota; kingdom Viridiplantae; phylum Streptophyta; class Magnoliopsida; order Poales; family Poaceae; genus Sporobolus; species Sporobolus alterniflorus. The sequence goes on from VSTD030004093.1 coordinate 7,513, forward strand.
CCTTTTACTCGCGTTTACCATTCTCGTTTCAGATCATTGTAGCCATCTACGTGTTCCGCGAATCATGGACTGGCGGGGACAGGAGACTGTTGCAGGCATCCATCTTGGTATTCGTCCCGGGGGTCCTCAAGTGCCTGGAGAAGCCATGGGCTCTCAGGAGGGCTACCCTCAGTAGCATTGCGAGCACGTGGGGTTCAAAGCAGGTCGACGAGGAAGAAGACACGGCAGGAACGGGAAACAAAATCAGCTCCCCCAACGGCTTCATCAAAGCTGCAATCGAAATCTCCAAGACCACCGAGAAGGTCACGCCGCCGCCACCGGACCACACGGTGAAAGGCAAGCCCTTCCACCTCTTCGCCGACCTCGCGCACCCGTACTCGACCCGCCTCAGAAACCTCGAGTACATGTTACAGAGAAGACGCAAGGCGCACGACCGGGTCGGCGCCGGCCTGTCACGGACCTTCGACCGGCTCTACACCAAGTACAGGGCCATCGGCAGCGCCGTGCTGCGCGGCGTCCTGGTCCTGCTCACCTTCGTCGCCATCCGGCTATTCCACCAGAGCCGCAGGGGCGCGGCCTACGACAGCACGGACGTCAAGGTCACCTACGCCCTGCTCTGCTGCACCACCGCGCTGGAGTTCATCTCGGCCGGCACCATGGCGAGGTTCACTGTGATGCGGCGGCCCCCGTGTATTTTGGCAAGAAGACGAGTGAGGAGAAGATGTGGAACGTGATCCAGGGCGTGTGGGTGGAGATGCTCAGCTTCTCGGCCGGCAGATGCAGAGGGTACCTGCACGCCAGGAGCTTGGGCACCGGCGACGAGTACCTCTCCTACGTCTGGCTCCTCCGGGAGTACATGGGCATGGAGACCTTGGCTCAGAGAATGCAGCGTGCAGAATCCGAAGACGAAGGAGACTTGGGCGGCGCCATTATTGCACCGAAATCACCCCAAAGAGTCGCAGTTGCCGACGAGGAAAACGTTCTACGAACAAGCTAGTTTCCCTCCCAGCGAGCAGTGACCTTTTCATTTCTTGGATCACATGAACTTTTTCAGAGCATGCACGTAGTTGCAGACTTGACATTTCTTAATTTAAGCGTACACAAAAGTAGTCATTTGATTATCGTTGTCAACTGTGCCAGACAATAAGTATGTAGATGTACGCACATATTTATTTGTGAAATACATTTAAATATATTTTGTTTTGTGACAACCATATAATTTTTAGTTTTTTTAAAATATGTCTTAGCATGTATTTTATTAAGAGGAAGCAGAGCAAACCACAAATAAGTTCTAGCTAAAGAGGAACTTAGGCATTCAATAGTTTTAACATGGTGAAACAAAAGCTCCACCGATGTGATCTAAAGAAACATAAGCAGACTACTCGTGACATTTGAGACGTCCATCAGACAATAACAGTAAAACTAGGTGGAGAGAAGCGTGATGAGCATGCCGACACGGGTTGGGGACAACACCACTCCGACTTTCTTGACGACCTGCAAGAAGACATCGCATCTCGGCGAGGACTCCAGCTCAAAACGACAACAACTCCAAAGGGCGACCTCATATGGCTTCATCTTGATAGACTTGACCAACTTTATGTGATACTCACATTCAAGAAGCTGACAACACATAGAGACCTAAGCATCACCTATAGAAATGGGATTACGATCGGGACGAGCCTCCACATTCTTGCGCCCGGCAGATTGGAGGAATCCGCCTGGCGCGTCGCCGCTGGAGTGTTTCTCGGGCAGCAGCTAGGGCCATAGGGCGTGGTCGAGGCACGCGGGGGACCGCGGCCGTTTGAAGGGTTGGAGGCCAGGCAGTGGTCACTGGCGGCGGCGCGGGCCTCACCGGGCGCCAGGTTGCCGACCCGGAAGGTTTCGAGGGCAACATTTGCACAATGCCCCATATTTTGGATTGCAGTTAGTAGTGTGGATCCAAATATATGCAAAAGGCCCCTCTCTATTTTACACAATGCCCCTTGGTTTCGGAAGGACAGAGACCGACCATCCCACGAATTCTGCTCCGGATCTTTCTTTAAAAAAAATACGGCAGTAGCTCTGTCATACTTTAAGATAGAAAGTAAAGGTTACAACCTAAAGATTACACAAATATAATCCCGAGAACAAACTCAGTTAGAAACAAAAGAACACCAGCAACAGAGCCCGAGACTGAAACCCAAAGCTCAGAAATAAACACAATGCCAAACTGCATGGGCCTTGCTGAAGATGGTGATATCTCCCTTGATGAGATCAACTACCTGAAGGAATGACAACTCCTTCTGATCAAAAATATGTCGGTTACGCTCTTTCTAGATGTTCCACTAGTAAAAGAGAATTACGCCCGCCGCTTTCCTCTATTGCTTTCTCCCCGTCACTACTCTTGCAACCACTCTGAAACACTTCCTTTCTGAAAGGGTAGTATAGCTGGGTGCAGATGAAAGTCACGGGCAACTTTATCCCACACAGCTTTAGAAAAATTGCATTCGGTCAGGATGTGATCGTTAGTCTCGGCCTGGCAGTAGCAAAGGGAGCAATTAGGAGAGCAGGTCAAGTTCTTTTTTAGCAGGTTATCAGCGGTGGGCATTTTCCCTTGTATTGTCAGCCATGCAAAGAAGCGGCATTTGAGTTCAGAGTATGCTTGCCAAATGGTTGAAGCCCGAAATCGAGGGAATGCACCTAGGAATTGTGCTTCATAAGCTGAGGCAGAGTACTCACCGGATGATGTCCATCTCTAGAAGATTTTGAGTCTGTTTGATCATTGAGATGTATCTCGGTGAGAGTGGAAAAAAGCAGAATGAACTCATCTAGGGGGGTTTGAGAGTTGAGCTGCTTAATATTGTGAATCCAATTGAAGTTTTGAAGCTCCTTGTACACCATCCTGTTTTTATATCTTGCTTGTGCATATAAGTTTGGGCCAGCTCTCTAGGAGACACTCCATTGAGCTATCTAGTCTGTCAAAATGATGTGTTCT
>VSTD030004094.1:0-10484 GCA_008808055.3 Sporobolus alterniflorus
TGCGGAGAAGTCGAGCAGTTTTGAACCAATTCCGAGCCACAACTCCTGTGATGGCTATCAAATTAGATAATCGAATGGTCACAGTAACAAGGACGAAGATGTAATATCACCTAAAACCATTGCTACCGATAAAGTCATAAGATACGGACCCGATCCGTCGCTTCAAAGACATTTTGTAATAAGTACTTGTCACATGCATCGGTTCGATTTTTTCTCTAGCTAGTGCTGGTGCCTAATTTAAGATAGCACTGGACTGTTTATGAACAGTAGAGCGTGTCCCCTCCCCACCCCTGCTGGGGGTTGCACGTTCCTTAGTTCTGGTTTGGCCGTTGTGGTTGCTAAACATGTCAACGGCGCGTTCCTTTCTTTTCCCTAAACTTTTGATCTTCGCCTCACGCACTCACGGCCAATAGCTAGCTGCTGGCCTCGCTCGCTGTGTGTTCACGGAGAGAAGAACAAAGTCTGACTTTGGCTTTCAGGTGAAGGTGGACTTTGACTAGCTCTCCACCATTTTGTTTTAATTTCTTTTCTTTCTTGGACCACAGCGTCGTTCATCTTGCTCTACGCGTCAGCTTTCCTTTACGATGTCGTCAATTCAGTTCTCGAATACGTACAATCAAGAGGATTGGAATAGTACGTGTTTGAGCCTCCTCTAAGAATCGAAGGAAACAACATAGTAGAGACATGCACCATCAGATCTGCAAAGGGGCGACGAGACGGAAGGCCAACCGGTGCGACAATTGTCATACGAGCCGGGAACCTCGTCATGCACTGGAAGTCCAGCATCAGCAACGGCTGTGTGGGCAACAAACTGCCGCGGGCCACGAACCGAGTATGTACAGGCCGGAGCAATGTGATGAGACCGAATGGGCGGAGGCGCGCGCCAGCAAATTGAGAGGAAGTGTTATGGCCCTAAAAATAAATTCTAGATCAAACCAAGACTTGAAGTAATGCTCCAGAAGTTTTTCTTCGCACATACACTTAGTATCTGCACACAAAAAAGCACACCCAAGTAGATCAAAGTGGACGCACAAATAGACTCGGGATTTGTTTACCGAAGTTCAGTATCAGTCACTGTGACCTCTACGTCTGTGTTGAGAAAGCTTAAATGCTCACATTGTCAACTATAATCCGGGTCTCTAAATCACTTTCTCCAATTTACTAGCTTTTTTTCTTTGCGAAGATGAAACGGACATTCACATAATGTTGATTTCACTAGTTTACACAATTCACTATTTTAAAAAATCAAAATTATTTTTATTATAATATAGTTTATTATTACATAATGTAATATATTATATTTTAAAGTATTTTAAATAAGATAAGTGGTCAAAGTTAATATTTTAAAAAAGACAAATTAAACATCAAATATTTGGGGACGTAGGTACTAATTAGCAAATAACTTGTACTTTGGATGAAGATATTAAGATTATGTTGATTTCCCATGGCAACAGTGTTTTATGTTATCATATATTGTTTTTGTGAAGATGGTAATTAGAGTGTCATGTTGTTCTTAAATCTAAAATAAAACGGAAAGGGGCATTGCAGCCGCGACCAGGCCGCACAGCATTGTTTTTTCCCGAATATCCTGACCGGGACGCACGGGGGCACCGCTACCGTCTGCGAGCCGCTTAGTCTGCTTCCGTCCAACTCGAACTTGCCGTGACAATTCCGTAGCAGCACGGGTTTTAAAAAAACTCGGCGCCCAGCTTCGATGCCACGGCTCGGATTGCCGCCCCCACAGCATATAACGCAACCGCCACCTTCCTCTCCATCCAATCCAACCAACCGGATCGGAGCAGAGGTGACCTGTTCTATCGATTCGATCGCCGGCCAGCAACAGCAGGGACGACGAGACGATGACATGAAGCTCAGGCCGCTGGGACACGGAACCGAGAGGAGGACGGTGGTGGTGGCGCTGCGCCGGGACGCCGCCGGGAGGGAGCTGCTCTCGTGGGCGCTCGTCAAGGCCGCCGCCGCCGGCGACCGCGTCGTCGCGCTCCACGTCGCCCACCACTTTCCCGCCGAAGGAGAAACGGGGACGGCGGCGGCCGCCGACACGCTGGCCTCCGTGCTCGGCGCGTACAGGGGCTTCTGCGAGCACAACCAGATCGAGCTGGAGCTCAGGCTCCGCGAGGCCCCCTCCATCAAGCGGGCTCTGGTCGCCGACGCCGCCGCCTGCGGCGCTGCGCTCCTCGTCCTCGGTATCACCAAGAAGAGCTCCTCCAGGTACCAAATCGTAGCGTGACCTTGAGAGTTGAGACCAAACGATCCTGTGTGTGCTCATTCATTTGGTGATCGATAGATTAGGTCGTCGGCCACCGCGGTCGCGCGGTACTGCGCGAGGAGGGTGCCGGCGAGCTGCGCGGTCAGCAACGGCGTGGTCGTGTACCAACGAGACGCCGCCGTGCAACAGCAGCAGCTGCGGCACAATCAGCTGCTGCTCGACCACTACAGCTCAAGTACGTCGCGTCGATCGCATGGATTGTTTATTTCGTCCGGATTCTTTTTTTCGAGGGACTACCGGAACGGAATGGCTGAAGTCTGTTCCGGCGGTAATGCAGTGGTGGAGACGCCGCGGAGGCTGTACCGGAAGCTCCTCGACGCAACAACAACGGTGGCGGCCGGCGACAAGGCGCAGGACGACCTGGCGATCGGCGACGGGTGGCCCTTCCGCCGGAACATGTCCGAGTCCCTGGTCTCGCCCAGGGTGAGATTTTTGAGTCCAGCGAGGTCGGCTCATAAGAGGCAGGATGAGCTGCCGAAGGTTGCCGCCGGGTGGCCGCTCCTGAGGAAGGAGATCAAGTCTGCGTTACAGGACTCGTCGGAGGTTTGGGTGGTCCAGTGGGCCATGAATCTGCCGACACGATGGTCGCTGGCGAGTTCGGAACAGATGGTTCCAGTTCCGGAGGAGCTGGTCGCGCTCAGAGAGAAGTACTCGTCCAAGTACACAGTGTTCAGTTACAGCGAGCTTGCCAAGATCACCGATAACTTCTCTCCAGGTATGTTCCCAGTTTCGATGTCGATATCCTGTTGGGTCTTCTCCAGTCGGATGCATTGTTGATCTTGGTGGTAACGATAATGGTTGGCCCTGCACAGAGCGAGTGGTCGGGAAAGGTGGCGCCGGCCGGGTTTACAGGGCACGCTTCGAAGACGGCACGGAGCTGGCAGTAACCTTCACCCGAGGCCGTCAACGAGTTCGCCTCCGAGGTCGACGTCCTCAGCTCCGTCGACCACGGCAACGCCATGTCCCTCGCCGGGCTCTGCCTCGACGCCGCCGACAGGCTCATGCTCGTGTACGACTACGTGCGGCGGGGCAGCCTGGAGGAGATGCTGCAGGGCGAGGAGCGCGGGGCTGGGTTCGAGTGGCCGGAGCGGCTCAAGGTGGCCGTCGGCGTCGCGCGCGCGCTCGAGTACCTCCACGGCGGCGAGGGCGATCGCAGGCCGGTGATCCACCGGGACGTGAAGTCGTCGAACGTGCTTGTCGGCGACGACTTCGAGCCCAAGCTGTGCGACTTCGGCCTCGCGGTGTGGGCGGCGGCGCGGGTCACCGCCGACGACGTCGCCGGCACGTTCGGGTACGCTTCGCCTCCACTGCTAGCTTCGACCGTGTAAATAATTATGTGGACACTGCGACCGACCTGACAAACGTGGGATCTCGATTTCTGATTCTTTTTGTCTCCTGTTTCATCGTGGCAGGTACTTGGCTCCGGAGTACTTCTTGCACGGCAAGGTCAGCGACAAGATAGACGTGTACGCGTTCGGCGTTGTCCTCCTCGAGCTCGTCTCCGGGAGGAAGCCGGTGAGCGCCGGCGGGCCCAAGGGCCAGGAGAGCCTCGTGATGTTGGCCAGCTCCGTCGTACGAGAAGGAAAGCTCATGGACGTCGTCGACCCTTGCCTGCCGCCGGCCCGCGACGGCGAGGCCGAGAGGATGACCCTCGCCGCCGCCCTCTGCATCAACCCAGAGCCGCAACGCCGGCCGACCATGAGCAATGTAACTAAGAACCTTTCTCATACAGTGCCCATTTCAGTTGGCCACATCAATGTTGGTGTTTATTTGGAGCGTGCTAATTAGCATGCTATTGCACGTACTGAACTTTTTCAGGTCGTGAAGCTGCTCGCCGGCGATGGCGGCGCAGTGAAGTGGGCCAAGTCGCAGGCTGGCGTGTTGGGCGATGACGATCACGACGACTGTGATGTGGTCCCTTCCCCGGACAAGAACGACATCCAGTCGTACATCAACCTGGCGCTGCTCGACGGCGTGGTGGACGACGACGCCGGGTCCGTCAGCAGCGTCGACTTCGTCGGCGCGAACATGTCGCTGGAGGAGTATATAAAGGGGAGATGGAGCCGGTCGTCCAGCTTCGACAACTGAAGCCAGTATGCAAGGGGAGGGCCATTTTCCCATTTTTTTTGTGTGCAGAGTCGTAGATCATTTATTCGTAGCGAACGATTCATTCTTTGTTCCTTAGGCTGCAAATCTCCAGTTCTTTAGCAGTGCATTCATGGATGAGAGCATCTCCAGCGGAGGCCCGAAATCAAGCCCCCAAATTTCAATTTCAGGGCGGCCTGTAAATTATGGGGCCTCAATTTGCATCCAATACTCCAGCGGGCCTTCCTATTTTGTGGCCTGTAAATACTACTGACCAGTGGGACCAGGTTGTCATAGCAACAAATAAATAGTTTGTCCCCTTTGATCCCCATTGCCCAAAACACCAGCAGACCGCCATGGCTGCCCTCGTCCTCCTCGGCACGGCCACGGCCTCCATCTGCGGGGCCCGCCAACCGCCGTTCACCATGGACAGCGACGTCGACGCGGAGGCTCTCCGCTTCCTGAACCTCCTCGATGCCCTCGACCCCAGCAAGGCAGACGTCGAGTCGTTGGTCGGCGGGAAGCAGACGGTGCACTGCTCGTCGCCACCCAACATCCCGCCGGTGCTGACGATGCCGACGAGGGCCTTGTGCTTGACGAAGCCGACCCCCCGCCCCTCCAACACACGCACACACCGTTGAGGCGTTCAAATCAAGAGACGGAAGAAACCAGATCAGAGAAGATTGGGTTTTCAAGCATAGGATTCGAGCATGAATCCGCGACACGCTCGGGTTTATCTCCAAGCCATAGGTCGGAAGGCGTGGAGGCGGGCACTCCATGGAGGGAGGTGCTGCCTCGAGGTTGGTGGTGCATCATCTCGAGTGTCCACGTCCTGGCCCTCTGCCTCCAAGATCTGCCAGGAGTCGAGCCCCGACGCTCCGAGTGCTCACGTCCGTGGATCTGGGCTAGGGAGGCCGAGGTGGAACTGATCGTTGGTAAGCTCTGGCTCGAGGAGGCAAGTGTGGCAGCGGAAGCAGCGTCGAGGATGAAGAAGCCAGGGAAGAACTTGCCGTTTCCCAAGTGCTGTCAGCCGAGACTGAGGCCGGTGGTGTGGCCTGGGATGAACTCGCCGTTGCCCAACTGCTGTCAGCTGCGACTGGTTTTCGATGGTGTCGGACGATGGCGGCGGTGGCGGTGGTGTCGGGCGATGGCGGCGTAAATTTTGGAGGCCCTGCAAATGCGGGCTCACTTCCAAAATTTGAGAGCCCCTGTTAATCGGGCCTCATTTCCAGGCCTCCGTTGGAGAGGAAAAATTTGCACACCCCCTAATTCCTTGGACCGGGCCTCATTTGGAGGCTCCGTTGGAGTTGCTCTAACAGGACAGTTTTTTGTGTTCTCCACAAGAGAATGGAGGATTTAAGTCATTTTTAAATCATGAATTCATGATGGAGGAATGAGTTCTTCACGTGCAACAATTAAATATATAGCCTACTCAAGTTGACTCATGTGTTTGTTCGATAGTGTTAACATCTTCGCGGTTACAAAGTAAAAACTACTAGGCAAGATGAGCCTGTAAGACCTGATAGTAGCAAATAGTCAAACGATGCAGGGCGTGAAGCACAAGAACACGAATCTGAACGTGCCATTCCCAGGAAACCAATAATGAAGTCAACTGAAATGTGGGTTAAAACTGTGCTCTGAGTCCCTAATTAGGCTCAAAAGTAGCATGCGTGTTGCATCTCAAGCACATGCATCATGTGGATACAATCAGTCAATCAATCATACAGCCATGAACTGCGTCGTTCTTGCAGAAGCAACAGCATTTAAGTTGACAATCTTCCCATTAAAATTTCAAATTCATCTAGATTTAAATAGGTGCCAACGTTGCTAGAATGCCTGGTCCATAAGCTATTTATTGAAAATAAAACCCTGGCACCATTGCTTGCTTCTATTTTCACCAAGTTAGATGCAATATGTCCAAGAAAATGGTAGGCAGTGGTTAATGGAGTGCTCAAGCAGGACAGGGGCAAGTAGCTAGGACCTTCGGAATCATAGATCATTGCAGCACTTTCTTGTCACCACTGAACCGAAGGTCCTCTCCGTGCCTATGCACCACATCATATACTACTCTACTAATTATGGTGCAGTTTCTTTTTAGTTCGTGGCTTACTCCCTCTATTCTCTTTTTTGTCATCGTCATTAACTTTTTTATTTATATTTGATTATTCATTTTATTCAAAATATTAGTTTAAATATATAAAATTATAATGTATATTTGAACTATATTTACTGATAAAATAAATCATAATAAAATATATAACAATTTTTAAAAAAGTGAATAAATCAAATAGTAAAAAAACTAAAAAAGTTAATAGTGATAACAAAAAGAGAACAGAGTAATATTTTATCTCATCATGAAACTGCAGTTCAATTGCTTTCTCCTAATGCGGAATGTCGATAAGTTACCAGCGCGTCCAAGGCAAGACCTTGAATCGGTTTTTGAAGACGAACTTAAGCATCTTTGATGTCACTCAGGTGCATCAGTCACTTGGGCAGAGGAAGCGAGAGCTGGAGATTGAATTGAAGCGGGTACATTTCTATCAAACAATCTAAAACGCATAATGTGCAAGTATTTGTTGCCACTACTCAATCTTCTTTCCTTGGATTCAGATCAAGCACTTAAAGGACAAGTTTGGGGAGATTAACAAGAAGCTCAATTCTTTTCAGGTTAGGCAGTAGCTAACTCCAGAATCTAGAGGTAGTAGCATAGCTAGGAATGTGTTTATCTAGGACTCAAGGTAGGGTTGCTGTAATAAAATCATTTTCGTAGGTAATTGTGAATGCTTCTTTGTTTTACCGAATGCAATGTTTTTCTTTTAGTTGTGTACAACCATTCCTTATTTCAAATACATTGCTTTACTTCCTTGCAAAGCAAAATGTTGATGCATTATTTGGCTACTTTAGTTTGCTGTTAGTGAAACATATGGAGATTGAAGCAGAGCAATGATAGTTATGTTATCGAAAAGAAAAAAAATGATAATAGATTTCTACACCTAGTTGCTGTGCATGATCCTATGAGGAGCACATGCACGTTGCGTCTATTTCAATCCAAAGGCAACCTAAAAGCACCCGTTCAAGTTCCCAAACCATGCATGTCCTCTGCACACTCCCGGCCTTCTGTCTTCCTTTGCAACCTCTCAAACTTCACCTTAAATTTAGCTTGTCCTCTCTCTGTCTCTCTCTGTGCTTGCACGGGAACAACGGTGGAATGCTCGGGGCATCGTCCAACACCAAGAACACGGCGACGTCGAGATGAGCGGCGACAGGGAGGCCTTCTTCCACTGCCTCGACCGCGTGCCCTCCGGCCTGCACCTCGACGCTGACTTCCCCTCCGACGAAGATGACGACGACGACGATGACGTCCGCGTCTCCTTCTCCTCCGCCATGGGCGACCAGAACATGCAGAGCTTCTGCAGGTACCAGGCCGCCGTGCTGGAGGAGGACGAAGAGGAGGAGTCGGAAGCCGAGGACCCGACCAAGTACGACATGTGGATGTCCGACGACATGTCGATTCAGGAGCGCCGCCGCCGCCTGCACCAGGGGCTCGGGATGGCCAGCAGCCGGGACCTCGCTCTGCGGCGGCACAGCATGAAGAAGCGCCCCGCCGATGTCTCCCGCAGCGTGTCGAGGCGACAGCCGCCGCTGTCTCCCACACCGACCGCTTCGGCTGAGGCGCCGCCGCCAATCACTGCGGCGAGTCCGGCACCGGCGGCGGCTGCAGCGCTGCAACCGGCGAGGGCCATCACACGGCGCCACTCGGATAGCTCTCTTGCTCCGCGAGATGGCACGGGGAAGCCGCCGTCGCAGCCCCTGCGTCGTGTTCGTTCCTTGCCGGCTCGCCACGCCGCCTGCGACAGCGCGCCCGCTGAGAAGGCTGCTCAAGCTGCTGCGACTGCACGCGAGTTGCCCGTCGTGCCCCTGCCCGCATCATCGGTGGACAAAAGCTGCGAAGGCGAAGGTGACGGCAAGAACGGGGAAGGCGGGACCAAGAACCAGAGCAGCGGCAAGGAGGTGGCTGCCACCGCGTCCAAGGGCGACGCGTCGTCGACCGCCACCCAGTCGTCCGGCGTGCCGGGGCTGGACGAGATCGAGAAGTTCATCGGCAACACCCCCATCATGAAGCACCTCGTCCGCCGCGGCCCCAGCCAGCACCAGCACGCGCCGCCGCTGTCCGGGGCGCCGCCCAAGGCCGACAAGTCCGCCGGCAAGAAGAAGGGCGGCTGGCTCAAGAACATCAAGTCCGTCGCCATCGGCTTCATTCAAGACAAGGACACCAGCAACGCCAAGTCATCGGCCACGTCGTCGTCCGCCACGACGACTGCCGCCGCGCCTAAGCCGGCAACCGCCAACACGGCCTCCGCCGCCAGTGCGCCGGCCAGTGCCTCGTCATCCGAGCGGCTCAAGGTGCACCAATCCGGAAAGACGAGCAAGGAGCTCACAGGACTCTACATGTGCCAGGTACTGATGGGCGGCTAGATCGACTAGAACACCCACCTGTTGCTGCGGCGTGCGTGTCGCTGAGGCTTGAAAATGAAACAGGAGATCCAGGCGCACGAGGGGTCCATATGGAGCATCAAGTTCAGCACGGACAGCCGGTGGCTGGCGAGCGCCGGCGAGGACCACGTGGTGCGCGTGTGGCAGGTCGTCAAGACCAGCGCGCTGCCGAGCTTCCTGGCGCAGGACGGCTCCACGGACACGGCGGACGGCGGCGCGGCGTCGACGCCGGCGCTGGCCCAGCCGTCCAAGAAATCGGTCAAGCAGGGGAAGAGTGGCCGGGACACGCTCCCGGAACACCTCGTCGTCCCTGACAAGATGTTCGCGCTTGCGGAGCAGCCGGCGTGCGTCCTCGAGGGCCACAACGACGACGTGCTGGACCTCACCTGGTCCAAGTCCGATCAGGTCTTGGTCGCTAACCACTGCAAGCATTACACTGCTTACAGAGTAGCTAGGACATATGCCACCGGTGGGGCTTGAGCAGTTGAGTGCGTGGTTGTTTTTGTAGCTGTTGCTGTCGTCATCGATGGACAAGACGGTGCGGCTATGGAACACGGAGAGCAAGGTGTGTCTCAAGACCTTCACGCATAGCGATTACGGTGAGCGAAGTGAACATTATATTTGCTTTCACCTCAAACTACTGCCATGACCTATATCTTGCAAATCTACTGCAATTGCTTTACCGTGCATGAGCAGTGACTTGCATCCACTTCAATCCTGTGGACGACCGTTACTTCATCAGTGGGTCGCTGGATGCTAAAGTGCGCCTATGGAGCATCCCCGACCGGCAGGTTATCGACTGGACCGACCTCAACGAGATGGTCACCGCTGCCTCCTACACTCCAGATGGCCAGGTGACTCACTGGCACACTGCACAAATACATGCATGCATGCCGCAAATTGCTAAGAACATTGCTACATTTTTTTTTAAATTTCTGACTCATTGAACTGAAGGGCGCCATCATCGGCTCTCATGAAGGAAGCTGCCGATTGTACAAGACAACAGGTATCACTTGCTCATGCTTCATGATCGCAAGGGACTGCAGGAATTCATTATGTTGTTATCCACGTGTGTGGTGATTCCTTTTGCAATCACAACAGACTGTACGCTTAACCAGGGGGCGCAGATTGAAATAGCGACCAAGAAGCGCAGCAAATCACAAGCAAAGAAGATAACTGGATTCCAGGTACACATACGTAGACAAAATGAAACCCTGGCCAAGACTGTCATAAGGAATTAATTAAGGTAGGTGTTCGAACCCAATATGGGTGAAGATGTAGCCATCTGATGAGTAACCATAAGAGCACTAGTATTTGAGATAAAAATTCCGGTAAGACACTATCCGATAGGAATCGCACCTGGGTAGGCTAGAAGCACATAGACACTGGGCTAGCATCGATATATGTTGCGATTGATTTGTACTTTATAAAGTAAAAAAAAACGTTTCGATGGTTGTAGTTTGCTCCTGGGAACCCCTCCGAGGTGCTGGTCACCTCTGCCGACTCGCAGATCCGGGTGTTCGACGGGGTCACCATGGTTCAAAAGTTCAGAGGTAGGTCAAAAACAGAGATCGATCATATCTCATTCTTAGAGATTATTATCACAACCCATGATGAG
>VSTD030004095.1:0-10484 GCA_008808055.3 Sporobolus alterniflorus
ATCTCCATAATCATGGTTTAGCCATGTTGGCGTGCATAACTCCATTCCGGAATATGCGTCCACCGCCAGTATATTGAGGCCATTTGAAAAAATGTTTTTGAAGAACTGATTTTCTCCTCAAATATCATCAAAACCTCCAAGTCCTCAAGAGACGGAGCATGAAAAAAAGAGAACGAAAAAAAAGCTCCAATAGTCTCTTCAAATAAAGGGAGAAGTCAATATTTTGAGAGGAGAAAAACACTACAACTTGAAAAATTCTATTTGATGTGATTCCATTTTCTCCCCCTCCCTCATACCATTTCAAAATCATTGTGAAAGTTTTCTTAACTCTTTTTTGGACCATCCTTTAGCTTGGTAATATACATGACTTGAGTTATACCATTTTCCTTTACCCATGAGCTCCACATATTTAGCCTTTAGAGGGTAGGATGAGAAGGAACATTTGTTGAGCCGAGGTGAGGAACCACATACCAAAAAGAGTGCCTGAGTGCCTAATGTTGAGGAACCATAGTATCATTGTTATCATATTCTCTCTGATTGATTTTAAAATGAGGCTAAGTAGGAGAGACACGGACGAAAGGTTCCACCTTTCAACCGCCCAAGACAAATTGAAAAAATTCACAAAAAGCTCCATGAGGTAAGTAGGGACCGTAAGGTATGGTCACATTGATTCATTTGATAAGTTTGAGCATGGGTGTACACTTGTGTTGTCTTGAATCTCTTGCATTGCTTTAGGTTTGGCTTTGCTCGAGGACGAGCAAAAGTTTAAGTTTGGGAGATGTATTGGTGCTCATAAAACATTGATTTCATGCACCAACATGTCGAGTAAATGTATGGAATAACCATGTATTCACCTTGTCTACTAACATAGTTCCACGATTTTTGCGTTTATTTGATTTCTGGACCTTAGGTACCAAATTGGAGCATTTCAAGGGATGACAAAGTGAAGTTGACTAATTATCAAAATCATCAAAACCACGGGGTGTATTTGACATGTTGACCAAGTGGGCCAGTCCCCAGGCCTAGTGGGCCCAGGGGCCAACTGGCTGGCTAGGGTTTGAGGCAGTTCGGCCTGAGCCTTGGTTGTCATGCGTCTACATGAGGAGGAGAAGGCCGAGTCAGTGGAGAAAGTTGGTGGAGGCCATTCCACCCGACCACCCATCCACGTGGCTTGGCCGCCCGACTCCAACTGGTGCCAAGCTGATCTATCCAGGTCGGTGGAGGTACCATTGACCCCTATAAATACCCCCCTCACGGTGAAAGTCAACACACCACACTCTACTTGTTGTTCTCCACTTATAAAGGTTCCAGTTTAGTAGTAGTAGCGTAGGCAAAGCCTTGTCAGGAGTCAATAGTCGAGTTGAGTTCTCACTCGAGCTTCAGAAGTAGTCTTAGAGATCGGTGAGATCTTGTATCTTTACCTTTCTTTATAGACTTTAAGTCCTAGGTCTTATATGTTTTGTTCTTGTTTTGTCATGAGCTTTGATGTGTGCATAGTTACTATCACTTGGTCCCTCTTGTTTATTGTTATTGCTCTGTGGGTTATGTGTCCGACTCAGTAGATTACTCTCGCTCCTCGTAGCTTGAGTGGTTTTGTCACACCCAGTTTTTTGGCCAAAACTGAATGCATTCCTTTATGTGTGCCAGGATCAAGTTTCACATATAAAGTGACAAATAGTGGAATAAACAGTATAACCAGTGTTTATTACATCGTATCTTATTACAAAAACTTATTACAAGTCCAAGAAGGACTAAGTAGCGGATAGGACACCATCTTACCACAGGCAGATGACTGGGGGTTTCGCATGCCTAGAAGAAGTCTTCGTCAAAGTACTCCTCATCTTCTGAGCAGCAGAGCATAGCAGCAGTATGCAGGAAATACGGCAAGTGTGAGTACATAAAGTACTCAGCAAGTGTAGGAAATAATGACATGTAGGCTTATAACAAGAATGGCTTAACCAAATGGTTTATTCATAGAGAAAGCACTTAGACCTAGACAATATCTAAGCATGACCACACACCTTGATTATCCACGGTAATCAAGGGCCTCAAGCTCATAGGAGTCACACCTGTAACCAAAACTGACCAATGCTCAAGGCATCCTACCTGTAGCCAAACCAAAACATGCACACAGGCTTCGCACCTACTGCATACCATGAACCAGACCGACTAGACTCAAACCCAGCAGATCCATCCCAACCAAACCCAACTAATCGTGTGAAAGGTCCATGCCGCTCATGACTGTGAGCACGGCTATCATGACATTTTACACTCTGCAGAGGTTGCACAACTTTACCCAAAGGTTGGTGATTTTATCGCTAGCTAAGCGACTAAAAGTCTCCATTTTGCCCAATGTACACTTCCTTTGGTACACGGCTAGGAGATCACCAGATAGTCTTTCACAGTGTTTCCCAGCCCACAAAATATGCACACTAAGGTTTCACCGCTACGGAAGTCACATCCTACAGAGGCCCCCTCTTGTGCCGAGGCTAGGAGATAAACCCACTTCATCGCCTAAGTCCAGGAAGTCACATCCCGTCCTTCTGCCCCGAATATCCGCAAAACTGGTTACACGTTCCACGTTCCATGAACAGGTCCTTAGGATCACTAGTAGGCACTACCATCATCCAAAATAGTACATAACAAGTACTCGTGTATTCCTGCACCATCATCAAACATCCTCTAGCTAGGATCCCCTAGATTCACAAACTCTACAAAAGTGTTAACCAATTCCCTTGGTTAACCCAACTTAGCAGGCCAAGGATGACGTAAAAGATTACTAGTATTCTACCCAATCCTGATAACAAGGATAATATGTAGAAAGGTATGACACTAGGATTCCCAACAGAACTAGTAACTACCAGCATGCAATCCTATAGATAGATACAGGAAAATGGGTACAACATGCGTCAAGGACACTTGTCTTCGAATCCCGCTTGCTGCTACTCAATGTCTTCGAAAAAGATGTCTTGGAAATTCTCCAGCAACTCAATCTCTACGTGATGATCGATAAACCAGAAACAAGCAAGAGAACAAAATAAATAAAACAGTATAGCAAATACAGGATTATCAACAATATGATGCAATGGTTGGATAGGTTTGGTCACTATGAAAATTTTGGTGTAAAAATCACTTAAAACGGAGTTACGGTTAAAAAGTTATGGAGTTTTAAAGTTGCAGGGACTAGATTGTAAAACTGCAGAGACTGGATTTTAAATAAAATTTGAACACCAGGGGTTAGAATTGAATTTGTGAAAAGTATAGGGGCCTTGGTGTAAACTCTCAGGTTTTAACAATTTTAGGAATTGTTTTAGAATGAAATAAGCGGTGGACCGGGCGCATGGACCCATGGACGAAAATTCTGGCCGGTCCACCATGGACCAACAGCCAAGGCCGGGCGGTGCGCTTGCCGGAGATGGCTAGTGGGTGACTCCGGGCTCGGTTTCTCGCTTTGGAAGCACCTAGAGGATGAGGGGACCGAGGGGATCCTCACCACAACGTTGGTGGGCGCTAGGGCGGCGCGGTTTGGCCGGGCCACAGTGGACCGAGGTGGCGACCGGAGTTTCTCGATGGGCCAGTGTTTGGCGCACGGAGAATGGGAGTTGGGGCGGGGTTGGATGCAGTGGAGAGATGGGGTGCTCTTGGGTGCTTTATATACGGCGGGGGCGGCTAGCCGAGGCGGCGGAGGAGTGGAGTTGGTCGTGGCCGGTGGAGTTTAATGGAGAGGCAGTTTTGAGCCTTGAGTCCGCACCGAGGGGGAGGGGAAATGGAGGGGTGGCGCCGTTATGGAAGGGGACGTGGAGGTGGCGCTCAATGCGACGGCAGCCATCCAGACGGGGGGTGGTGGCGCAGCATCGGACCGGAGGAGGGAGACAAAGGAGGAGTGGGCCGAGTGGGCTGCAATGGCTGGGTGGGCCAGTTTCGGAAATGGAAAATGAAAATGGAGTTGGGTTGCGCTGCAAGGGATGTTTGGGCCGAATTCAAATTGGGCAGCTGAGAAAAATAGAAAATTGTTTTTCGAATTTCTGTTTCAAGGAAATGGGATTCAATTCAAAAGTTTTGAATATTTCCAAACCAAATTTGAACTGGATTCAAAATAGGATAAAATCAAATCAACTTATTGGGACCTTTTCAAATACGAAAATTTGGAAATTAATTTAAATTATCAAATTTAAATCAAGACTTTAAACGAAGACTTTTAAATTGATTAAGAAAAAGATTTCAAAGCAAAATTTAAATATTTTCAAAAATCAAAATTGGCCTAGGGCTCAGAAATAAAAATATGCATGCCATGAAATGCAATCCTATCAAATTTTTATTTAGGTGAAATGCATTAACTTGGCATGTTTTTAAATTTTTGCAAAAATTAGGGTGTTATAGGTTTACCGACGTTGGTGTGTCTCCTTGTATTTCATCGGCTGATGAGGAAACATTTGGTTTTACTCACGGATGTGGTGTTCAGGTTTAAATCCTTCAGTGAAGGTCCATGCCTTGCACAGAAGTGTGGTATCCATAGGAGTGGCTGTCCTGTTAGAGCTTTGTAATTCACCACGCCGAGGTCATGCGATCCAGCCAAACCTGAGTTGTTGTATCCCCTTGTGTGGATTCCTTCCTGTGATACAGTTAATTAGTCATCGAGGTCGCGAAGCAGAGTAGGCAGCATAATAGGCGATTTGGAATCCAGGGTAACGTGCTGTGATAGATAGGATTAGAATAGATCCTTAGGAGTTGACCTTCTCAAGTTTCCCGACTAGGTGGAATCTTAGCTTACCTGTAGAACCTGGAATACTAGTATGTGTGTCCATTAACCCCAGTTAACGTAACCTCTGTATAGCCTAGTAGTACTCATTGGAGCTACTCCCTGTGTTAGTCTTAGACATGATAAAGATCCTTCCTCCGTTGGGAAAATATAAATACGATACCTGGAGAATAATCTTGATGAAGTGCTACATTGATAATTCCATGCACTTGTGGAGCTGCATATGAAACATCAACACTCATAGTTATCCAACTCCTTCCCAGTCTATAAAAGGCCCCCTACCCTTCAGGCAAGGGAGACAAGGACATTTCCCCCTTTAACTTAGCGAACTTCTCGAGCGCTCTGCTCACCCCCATTGTAACATTGTTCATCTTCAATATAAAAAATACTAGACATATGGCTATTACCTTACAGAAGGGGCCTGAACTAGGATAAACTATTGTTTGCTTTGTATTTCCTCATAATTCGCAAGACCATCTCAGAACAGGAATGCACGATCTTGACCATCCTATATCTTGCTAGTGCAAAAAACACCGATAGTTGGCGCGCTAGGAAGGGAGATTTGCAGCATGCTATTCCTCTAGACATTTCGATGGTTCCCACATCTTTGTAAACCCACCGTTGCCACCGACACCACATTTCACTCAAGACGCTGATGATCCACTCCGGAGACCTCGAGTTCATCACCAATTGCTCCAATGACTTGAGTCTGCTACCAGAAGGTGGCCGACTCCGGCACTGCTTTCGGGGGTATGACCCGTAGTGGGTCACCCATCACTGCATGCCATCCTCGAGGACTCGCCCAGCGAGGACGATTTCATCTCAAGTGAGGGGGAGAGCTCCGGCTCCCCTCTTCTGAGGGCATGCCACACAATGATGCTCGCCACCACCATAATAGCTACACCGCCGCTAGTGGAGACCCCGACATTTCAAACAGCACCAACAAGGCCGCAGTGGACCACTACATCTACACCCCTCCCTGGGCCACTGGCGGCTCATCCAGAGGAACGATGACACACCCTCGAGCAAAGAACCGCATAGCATCGAGACAAGCTCACCCGCGAGCGGGCCGTTGCTGAGGCTAGGCTGGCTGACTTGCCTCAATGTGAATCATCACTTGAGGTAGCTCCCCGCCTTCGCCAGGGCCAACCAGAATTTGGTCGCTGCGGCCACACTCCTGGACGCATTGCTAGCACCCTCCACCGATGGGGTGGGCGAGGTATACCAATGACTGAAGAGTATCCACGGCGTTGCCGCCGTGCAGTAGGCAGTTAGCTCCCTGCAGCATCAGGTCGAGGCCCATGATCTGCCCTGCCCCTTCCCACCCGTCCCAAGGGCGGGGGACAGAAGGCCACCTAAGGAGCTCTAGACGCGGGAACGACTTCTTTGCCGGCATGATTTTCAACCCACAGCCCCTCGAGCCGACCATGTGCCCGGTCGAAACCTAAGACATACCGACAACATCGCCCAGGGGATGATGGCGCATAGTCCTAGCAACGTGCATGAAATACATGTCGTGGGACCACAATGATCATGAAGGACGCGACCTCAGTCCTGAAGGGTCAGGCCCTAAGGTTTTTGGAGGCGCCATGTGCAACGCCATTACCCTAGGCGTTTCTGAGCGCCTGTCACATCATCAAGTACGACGGCAAAACAAACCCCAGCATGTGGCTGGAGACTACTGCCTCATGTGAAGGGCGAGGGGACGGAACAACTATCTCTTCATTATCTAGTTCCTTCCAATCTATTTGGTCGAATCTACCAGGGTCTGGCTGGACCACTTGCTGAGGAACAACATCGATACCTGGGACGACCTTTGCAAAGTCTTCACCAACAACTTCCAGGGCACATACGTGCATCTTGGCAATCCCTGGGATCTAAGGGGCTGCTGACAGATGCAAGGCGAGCCCCTCTGGGATTACATCTGGTGTTTCTCACAGAAATGTCACAAACTCCCTAGTGTGGCCAACGCTGATGTTGTCTCGGCATTCTGGGATGGCATGACATGCCGCTCTTTGGTTCACGAGCTCAGCTACGAGAAGCCACAAAATACCAAGGATTTGCCTGACATCACAACCCGACAAGCCTCAGGCAAGGCGGCTGTCAGAGCCACCTTCACCCAGGGCAATGCCAGAATGGCCACCAGCAGTGGTCGGGTCACGCCCACCAAGAGCACCATCAAAGAAACCAAAAAGGGTGCCAGGGGCGGGAAAATGGTGAAAAACATTGACCACGTCGCCTCGCTACATTGGCCAGCAACGACAAGGTCAGGGAGGATACCGACAACTCCGATGATGAGTTTGTGGCAATGGTCAAACGCAATTTCAAGTGATGAACCTAATGGTCCAAAGATCACTTCGAGAAGATCCTTGAAGCAGCCTGTCCGCACCGCCTATACCCCATCAAGCACAAGCTCAGGGACCACACCATGATAAAAAAATTCATGACATCAGGGGCCCCTCTGGCGGAGATGAGCCTAGAAGAGGCTAGGGAGGAAGGAAAGTGGCACCCCCTCCCTGGGAGATGGAAGTTGCGACCATCACCAGCTGATCCCGCCCCAAAACTGGAGACGCTACGTGACTAGTTGAGACTCAGGCCCCCTACGCGTTGCGGTAGGGGACCCGTGCAGTGGCGTGTCAAGCAAAACGTTACCTACACTCTGTGTAGTTCCTTGCGGTGTTAGTGAATAGCGGCGACAAGCCTGATGTGGCGGAGACATAAATGGCATTGAGTCTCAAAAATATATTACATCAAAATAAAACTAAAGTAAAACAAAATGCCATTGCAGGACTAACGGTGATGACGATGATGATGATGGTGATGATCTTGCAATGCCTAATCCCACGGGCCGTAGCCGGAGTCATAGACCTCCTTCACGTGCTCCAGGATGACGTCCACCGCTCCCAAGACGTCGCCAGCGATGTGCGGATCCTGGGGAATCCCCGGGATAGAAGACGTACCAAGATCCTCCAGGACCTTGGACACGGTCCTCACCCTGGTCACCAGTCGGCTGGCCTCGACAAAGCGGTCCGCCTCGGCATCCTGATGAAGCCTCTGGAGCTTGACCAACTCCATCAGCTCATCACGATTGTCCCGAGGATTGAGCCCCTGGGTCTCCACATCCACCAGCGCCACCACACGCAGCCCCTGGTCTATATCTCTCTCATCGAGCTCAACCTTCTTCGCCCCCAGAATCTTGTCATGACCGAGAGATTGCTTAGCGTAGGCGGAGTGAGCATGTATCTTTTCAAGGTACTCTTGCCGAGTAGCCTCGACCTTGGCCCGCTCTGCGTCAAGGGCGGAACTAACCTAAGCAAGGGCTTTCTCGGAAATCCCCGCCTTCACTTCCCTAGCGGCAAGGGCATCCTCCCTTCGCATGAGCTCCTGTTCCCGTGCAAGGAGCAATTCCTACAGCTCCTCAACCACTGCAGCCACCGTGGTAGGGCCAGAAGATGGAGGAGGAGGAAGAGGCCTACACAAAGCACACATGGACAAATAAACAATGCATCTAGAAACTCGTCTGCCAATTGCAAGGAACGATCGAAACGCTACCTTCCAGCAGCGTGCACCATCATCACACGGTGGGGTGGCGGCGACCTACCGCTACGGTAAGAACTCTCTTCACGGGAATGCTTCCCACGGTTGTCGCCGTGAGCCATATCTCTCTCACAGGAGTCCTTAGGCAATGAGGGTGGGGAAGGCAGGGAAGGATATTGTTATTCCTATGCAGAGAGGACGATGGAAGGGCCGGATGGGAGGATCGATGCCCGATGCTCTGCAGCCTATACCGTGAGAGAGGTGAAGCAGTGACCATTTGTGAACCGCACACAAGATCATGCGTGGCAGGCCGAGAATTGTGAACAATCAGTTACCACCAGTAATTGGCGCTACCCTCGCTGACGACGGGGCCTTGGCCCACCAATCAGCCACGCGCACCAACATGGAGCGCCTCAACCCCCGAGGAAGGCAAACCGGAGCACCCATGACCCCATGACTCGACGGCGGCAAAAGAAAAGGCGTGGCCCACCAACTCCTTTAGGACGTTTTCTCCACATAAATGAATGACGTGATTTCCCCAACGCAGGAAGCATGGATCAGATAAGAAAAATCCACCCACATCTCCCACAGTAATGCATATTTCCCTATCTCCGTACAAATTTCATAAGAGACCAAGTGCCATGATATGATCAGTCAACCCGGACCATACCCTGGCACTCAGGGGCTACTGGGATTGTGGTCCATTGATTAATCAAATCGTTCTCGGATTACATACAACACTCATCAATTTGAATTCAAGGGCCCACAGGAAATGGAAAAAAGAGGGGGTACAAGAAAAAAAAAGAGGCACTCAAGTTATGAGGATTAGTACCCGGGTTACTACCTCGCAAAGACACCGTTCGCACCCAATGCATTAACCCGACTCTCGGTTAGCTCTGGGGACGGTGGATAGTGCCACCTCTAGGGGAAGTGCATCATCTGTGATGAGGATTAGTACCCGGGGTACTACCTCGCAAAGACTCAGAAGGCCTAATGAGAAGTCCTTTACGGCTCGGCCCACCATCCAGAAGATTTCAGAAGACCATGACGTACTTTCCAAGACATAGATAATTATATCTATAGAAATATATGTAAAATAGGTAAGCAGAGATAGAGTCCTGATTGGGATCATGTTGTAATTGACTCAATTATTATCTTTGTAACCTCGCCCACCTTGGATATAGAAGGAGGGTAGAGGCACCTCACAGGGACAACTTTCACCACCACATCAATTATCATGAGCAATACAAGAACACATGATGTATGGCTATTATCCTCCGGAAGGTCTGAATCTATCTAAAATTTCTTACGTCTCATGTGTTACTATCGTTTTTTCGATCTCACGACCACCCCTACTCTCAATACTGATCACAAACCACGACAGCTGACGCTCACCATGAGATATGTGTGAAGATCCGATTCATCGAGCTCGATAAATCTGAACATCAATTTTCGGCGGCAGCAAGCGTCTTCGTATGCAACAGGGAGGAGGTCCTTTAGGTGTCTCTGTTTTATTTTATATGTTTCTATTCCTTGATACGCTAACAGATCTAGTCTGCTAGTTTTGTCTTGGTCAATACCTTTTTGCATGTACACAAGCAGTACAGAGGTAAGGATAACCACGTATGGGTCCTCTTCGGTCTTGTCACCGCGCTTCAGGGGAGGTCACGTGAACGCGGAGCTGCTCCGGCTCTGGCTCCCTGCGCTGGGCTGTTTTGTTTCCACGATGTTGCGTTGGTTCACGAACCTGGCGTCGTGATGCTATTTGATGCGCCCTGAGCAAAAAGCTCCATGCATCCGAGGAGATCGGTCTCTCCAAGAAGCCGAGTCGAATTCAGCCTGACTCGTACAAGCAGGTGCAGATTTGGACAGCCTGACTCGTACAAGCAGGTGCAGATTTGGATAGACTCGTTCGACGGCCCCGTCAATCGAAGTGCAAGCGGAAGTCGACAAGCACCCGGCATGCACGAGCAGTCCGGCTGATAAAAAAATCGGCGAGATTTATTCGTGTGAATGCTGCACCTGATAAGTCGGCCCGACCAAGTTGGTACATTCAACCAAAATCAAGGGAAGCATCAATTATTTATTATACTCATCCAAGTTGTCCCTGCTTATTTACTTATTATAAATACATGTAAGGACACAAAACTACTTACGTGCATATCGACCATGCATTAACTTGTTTGTC
>VSTD030004096.1:0-10484 GCA_008808055.3 Sporobolus alterniflorus
GCGACATCAGTGAAGAAGAAAGCCACACATGAAGATGAAGCAACTATTCTATCAAAGACAGTTGATCAGCTTGGTTCAAACGGAGGCGTCCGATCGGTGATTTCCAGTCCACCGGTAGCCTGATCGGGAACCAAAGTTCACCAGGTTTGATGACATGTTCAGGGGCATGTGACGACACCTCAATTTTCACCTAAACTAGGGGGCACTGAATATCAAAGATCAGACAGACAGATCAGCTCATAAAGAGGTTGGGCCCAACAAGTAACATATCAAGAGTCATGCCGTAACTCCAATATAACTCCTAGTAGGATTAGGATCAGGAGTTTCTATCTTTTAGAGTTAGAGTCGGGATCTAGCTAAACTCTATGAGGTGGTTCCTCAGCTATAAATAGAGAGGATATATCCATATCTAGGAGATCCCTGAAAGATCCCCAAAAGACCCTGAAAGAAAGAGAGAATGACCAATCTCAATAGCATAATACATCAATACTGAATGTAGGGCTATTACTCCACGC
Source organism: Sporobolus alterniflorus (assembly GCA_008808055.3). Lineage (NCBI taxonomy): Eukaryota > Viridiplantae > Streptophyta > Magnoliopsida > Poales > Poaceae > Sporobolus > Sporobolus alterniflorus. The sequence goes on from VSTD030004096.1 coordinate 516, forward strand.
GAGGGTCCAAACTAGTCTAAAACCTCATGCCTTGTGTTCACATGAGTTTGATCTCGCCGACTTGTGCTCCCTCTGATCCTACTCCAAATATCTGACGACCCATACCATTGATGGCACTGGCAGCGGTTGGAGCAAACCAGCTAGTTGTAGTTGATCGGTCTTGTTGGGCTGGCAAGTGGTGCACGCACACATGAAGTCGCGCACTAGGGCACATGCGCCGGGCACATGGAAGTCAACGCGTAGTTGGTGGAGCGTCTTCTCGGTCCCTTCATGGCCATAGCCGTGTGTGTGCCAGGAGGCCGGCCAGTGTCGAGGACTCTGGTGGCACGTACACCTTGCCATGCGCCGTGATCAGGTCATCGGTGATCCGCCAATGTTCCATTTTCTTGCTGTCGAGCACCTGTTTCATCACATCCTGGAGGGCAGGGTCAGTGGCATGCGCCTGGTGGAGTTCATCGAGGACAATGAAGGAAGGAGCCGATATGGCCGCCAATTCCACCATTGTTTCTGTGTCATGGTGGGACAAGGCGTCCATCATCACATTTCCTGCGCCGGGTCGAAACTCGACGCGGAAGTCAAAGCCGATGAGCTTGTTGGCCCACTGGTGCTGAGGGATGATCACCAGGCACCGGTCAAGGAGGAATTTTAGGCTGAAGTGATCGGTCTTGATGAGGAACGGACTCCCCCATAGGTACAACCGCCAGTGCCGCACTGCGTGGACCAACCTGATGAGTTTTTGCTCGTAAGTGGTGAGCTTTGTATGCCACGACGCCAGTTGGTGGTTGAAGAAAGCCACCAAACCATCGCCTTGATGGAGCACGACACCCAAGCCCATGCTAGAGGCGTTGCATTCCACAACAAAGTCGCGGTCAAAGTCTGGGAGCTGTAGGATTGGAGCCGTAGTGAGCGCGCACTGAAGTGCCCGAAATGCCTCCGTGCTCCACTTGAACGTGTCCTTCTTGAGCAGCGTCATTAGTGGTGTCGTGATGGCACCATAGTTCTTGATGAAGCGGCGGTAGTACCCCACCAAGCCAGGAACGCCCGAATGACGTGCACGGAGCATGGTAGTGGCCAGTTCAACATGGCCCGAACCTGCTACTCGTCCATGGCGACACCGTCTATCAATATGACATGCCCTAGATACGCCACCGAGCATTCACTGAATGAACACTTGGAGTGTTTGATGAATAAGTGATGCTCCTATAGCTTGGCCAGCACCAGGTTGATGTGGCGGAGATGTTCCGACCAGGATGAGCTGTAGATGAGGATATCGTAAAAAGAAATGAGCATGAACCATCAGAGGAATGGCCGGAGAGTGTCGTTCATCAGCGCCTAGAAGGTGGCCAGCGCATTTGTCAGGCCGAATGGCATGATCAGGAACTCGAAGAGGCCTTGGTGCGTGCGGAACGTCATTTTCTGCACGAAGGCATCGTGCATCCGCAACTGATGGTAGCCAGACCGGTGGTCCAGCTTTGTCAAGACAACGGCATCGCGTAGCTCATCGAGCAGTTCTTCGACGACGGGTATTGGAAATTTATCCTTCACTGTCTTACTATTCAGTGCCCTGTAGTCGACGCAGAAGCGCTAGGATCCGTCCTAGTTCTTCACGAGCAACACCGACGTCGAGAACGCTGACGAGCTCGGTCGGATCACCCCTTGGTGAAGCATGTTGGTGCACTGCAACTCTAGCTCCTCCTTCTGCAGGTGAGCATAGTGGTATGGCCGCATGACCACTGGTGCCGTACCCGGCAGGAGCCAATTTTGGTGGCTGTGTGGACGCACAGGCGGCAGCCCCATCAATGTGGTGAACACACCATCAAAATGGCGCAACAAGTCTTCCAGTGCCTCGCTGCTGATGGACATTAGAGGGGGCGCACCCCCCGTCGGCTGTGTGGCCTACTAGCAAACCTGGTGCCCGTTCTGGATGAAGACGATGGTGCATGCGGTGAAGTCCCACAGTATCGGCCCCAGTGACTCAAGCCACTAGACCTCGAGCACCATCTCATATGAGCTGAGCGCGAGGCCGAAGCAGTCAAGAGTGAATGGCTCATTGCCGATGGTGATGGGTAGATCCTGGCAACAACCTGGGTTGTGTACACGCTCGCCGTTTGCCATGGTGACTCGCAACCCTGCTTGGCCACCGAATTTGAGGCCGATGCACTCGGCGGTGTCGAGATCCATGAAATTGTGGGTGGACCCTGAGTCCACGAGAGCGGTGATCCGAGTGTCTTTGATGATGACATAAAGCTGCATGGTGCGCCCCGCCTGGGGGTGAATGCCAGTGAGCGTGTGGATGGAGATCACGGGCGTGTCAGTGTCATCCGCTGGTATGTCATCGTCTTCTGTCACCCTGATGCAGAACAACTATTTGAACACCGCCTTGTGCCCGTTCATGAAGAATTCATTGCAATGGAAACATTGCCCATCCTTGCGGTGCTGGGCCACCTCGACGGTGGTCTGCCGCTTGATGGGTGATGTGGGAGTGGCCACCGATTGGGAAGAGGCCACGGAGGTGGCTAGCGCGGCACCTATGGCTGAACCCGATAGGTTGGTTCAGGCACACCACAAAGAGTGTTGACGAGGTGCCAAAGGGGACAGCGCCATCTCGCCCTGTTCATACACCCGTGCCAGCACGATGGCATCGTCGAGCGTAGGTGGCCGGTGCAGCGCGACATTAGTGTGAAGGGGCTTCCCGAGTCCCACGAGGAATAGCTGCACCTGATGAGCCTCGGTGATCGTCGTGTCCCTACACGACATGAAGCATTTTGTGAAATCATCAACGTTGCTGTCGCGCCATAGGAGTGCGATCTCACCGATCGAGCTGTCGATTAGTGGCGACCTGAATCGTTTGTTCACCAGCTGGACGAAGCACGGCCACGACGGTGGCCCGACGTTGAGCTCCAGCCGATGGTACCACAGCTGCACGTCGTCGATGAGGTAGAAGGACGCATATGTGACGCGCCAGTTCTCCAGGGTGTGCCACACTTAGAAGTAGCGTTTGCACCAATTGAGCCACGACATGGGGTTGCCCACGCCGTCGTATTTTGGAAATCCATTTTGTGTGAGGTGGGGAATCCGTCATCCTCTTCGTCGTCATGGCGGCGGCCATTTGGTGGCTGCCCGTTTTCTTGGGCGCGCTCGACGAAGAGGAGGCCAGCGTTCATGAGTTGTTGCTGCTGGCCCTGCTCCACGATTGTCGTCTCGATGGCGGCCACTTGATTGCGCAAGGGGACCAGCGGTCGCATCGTGTCTTTGATCGCCTGGAGTCGCCTGACGACGTCCGCCATGGTGAGCTCCTTCTCTCCCTCCTTGGATGCTGTCCCTGCACCATCGCCTATCGCTGAACTGGTACTCATGTCGTGAGCTACGGAAGCAGAACCCGGGACTCGTGATACCAAGTTGTCAGTGGTTGGGGAACTCGGGACGTTCGTAGGAACGATTCTTCTTAACTTATATGAGATTGAAGTGGAAGGTCTAGGACCAGGACCTCATCGGCACAGTGGAGCCGTCGTGGCAACCGCACCGCTGTGGGCAAGGGCCAGACCCTTACAAATGGCACAATGCCGAAACCAAAACCAAACCTGCCTTCCTCCTAGTCGGACTGCTGCTTATATACTGTAGGGTGGCACATCTTCACTTATTCTCTAATAAGTCTAATCAATGACACCTATTAACTCTCATCAATGGGCACCTATTAACTCTCATCAATGGGCGCCTAATAACTCTAATCAATGGCGCCTAATAACTTGAATCAATGGTGCTTATTCCCTGTTCCCCGCGGTATTATTGTGCCAGTGATACTTTATGCCGACCATGACATGAACAGAATGCCAACCATCCCACCTTATTATATCTTTGGTATGCAGTGTTCCAAATTTTCTGGTGGTCCAGTTGAAGGCATGTTTTGCTATTTTTTTTTTCTTATCTGAAAGCCTTGAGTGTCTCTTAATCTTTCCAATTTATCCACCAAATAAAATTGTTTTCCTTATAATCTTCATAAAGAAATAACCATCATGATCATGTATTCAATGCAACCACTTTTTTTTTCCGAAAGGCTCAAAACATTATCCGGCATAGATTGCTTTAAGAAGAAGAAAGAGTTTTAACCACAACATACACCAACCTAGGAGCATGGGATATGTTGGCTGGTCAAACACAATTACTCACTAAGCCCTCAGCTAAAGTCTTGGTACCCTTGGCCCCAGCTCTGCTCCAAAGCCGGGCTTCATCCCTAACCTCAGTGATGATTCTGTGCATCGTCTTCTCCTGGTCTTCAAATATTCTCACGTTGCGCTCTTGCTAGATGAGCCAGCATATCATGATAACCATGGATCATGCTCCCTTGTGCCTCCCAGAGCAGGATGATCCGGCTAAAACTTCAAACCACTCCTGAAATCCCCAGGTCGGTGTCCCGCTCTGCAGGTCAAGCCGCGACAAGGCTAACCAAGCACTAATTTTTTCCTAGACGCTGCATGAGAAAGGGCACTCTAGGAACAGGTGGTCGATCATTTCCAGGTTGTAGCGACATAGCGGCCAGAAATATTCATTTGGCCACTCTCAAGCTAGCAACCGATCCGATGTCTAGATTCTGTTCTACATCAATAACCAGATGAAAAATTTGCAGTGGGATGGAGCCCATACTTGCCACACCTTCTTATGAAAGGAGGACTCCACACATCCTTCAAATTGCAGCAGATAAGCAGATTTGGCCAAGTAGCTTCCATCAGCCGATTGGGTCCAGGAGATCTGATCCTCTGCCGTGTCCAACGGATCAAAACTCACCACCTCGACCATGATCCAGAGCATCACATAGTCGCCAAAAATCGGCATTGTGACATCGTGCGTGAGGTCTTTAATCAAATTTCCATTGTGCATGGCCTCAACCACTGTCATGTTCTTCTTGCTATGCTCATACAGGCTTGGAAACATTGATACCGGTGACATGCCGTCGATCCAGTTGGAGGTCCAGAACTTTATAGTCATACCATTGTGCACCATCACACGCGTAGCTGCTGAGAAGAGAGCCACATCCATGCTGTCGATTGGAAGATTAACTCCCCTCCACATGAGTCAGGCTTTGTCCAATGGTACCATAGCCACCTAAGTCGCATTGCCCTCCCAAAGCGCTCAAGGTCCAGAATTACAAGCTGTCCACGTCTCAGCGGCTGGCAGACTCGGGACCAATTGACCTTGCACTTACCACCATGCAATTCTTCATTCCCTACCCAGAGGAAACACCACCTGATCTTGTCCAAATCTCTGTAGAATTTCTTGGGAGGCTTTAGTGTCATCAGCACATAAGTGGGTAGTGAGTCGAGCACCGTCCTAACCAACTCCTGACGACCACCGATGTTGAATAATCGGCCTTGCCATACTGCCATCTTTGCCGATGCCTTGTCCAGGACTAGTTGCAGTTGAACCATTCATAGGCGTCCGAGCGTGACTGGCAGTCCCAAGTAGGTTATGGGGAAAGGGACCCGGCTCCCGAGAAGTTTTGCAGCACTAAATCCAAGTCGATCCCAGAGCAGCGAATAGGTGTGGCAGTGCTCTCGTTCATATTGATGCAAAGACTCGTTGCCTCGCCAAAGCGTTGCATTACAACCATGATCAGATCAACCTCATTCCTGACTGGGTTCAAGAACACTGTTGCATCATCGGTATATAGGGATAACCATATATGAGCCGCTATGTCCCAAAGCGGAGACAGCAGGCCCTCCTCTGTCGCCTTGTTCAAGATGTTCTGAAGGGTGTCGATCACCAAGATAAACAGGTAGGGGGCAATGGGTCTCCTTGACGTAGACCCCTCTTGTGCCTAATCCATTGAGCCTCACCGAGGAGGAGGAAAGAAGAAGGGAGAGCCAATTTTGCCACCTAGCCAGAAACCCGCGGTGTTGCAGCAGATCCAATAGGTACTCCCAGGAAACGGAGTCGAAAGCCTTGGTGATGTCGAGCTTCAATAGCAGTGTAAAGATAGCTATTTTGGATGCAGTGGAGCTTGATGAAGGTGCTTTGGGCATTGGTTATCAGGCCATCGATGAAGGGGGCCAACCGGAGCGCCAACAACTTGGAGACCAACTTGGCAAAGGAATGGATCAGTCTGATCGAGCGGTAATCCCCCGATGCCTCTTGTTTCCTTCTTCGGCCGCAAGGTCAGCAGCGCCCCATTGAGCTTCGGCAGCGGGCCTTTGGTCATGTTGTGGATGGAGTGCATGGCCACAGTAATATCAGTCTTGATGATCCCCCAACATGCCCGGAAGAAGACGTGTGAACCCATCCGGCCCCGGAGCTCTCTTACGGCAACTCGTGGATGGCTCTTTTAATCTCTTGCTCGGTGAATGCCTCATCTAGACTATGATGGTCAGGCAGCTGAGATAAATTGAGTGCACTCCAGTTCAGCCCACAACGTCTTGGTTCTTTGGTGCCCAGTATGCTCTGGAAATGGCTCTGAAGAAGCTGTTCCTTGTCCTCATGCGACCACTTGTAATCCCGGCACCGTTCTTCAGACAAGCAATGAAGTTTTTCCTATGGCGCCCATTGGCCTTGAGGTGGAAAAACCTGGTGCACGCATCTCCTTCCCTGAGCTAGACCAATCTCGATGCTTGGCGCCGTCTCGAACGCTCAACCGCAGCGAGGCCAAGCACCCTTGCTTTGAGGCCTTTGTGGAGCTGGAACTCCTCCCTGGACAGCTGCCGGCGCTCTTGCGCTATGTCAAGCCTATGAATGACATCATTGGCCATGTGTAGCTCCAACCTTGCCTTGCCAAAAAGATTTCTACTCCAGCTCCGAAGCACTTTTGCCGTATGCCGCATCTTGTAGTAAAGGATATTCAGAGGCGAGACACCTGGGACTGCAGCTTGCCATGCTCAAACACTTAAAATCCAGATCTGCAGTACCAAATTACCTTTTCCTTTGTTTCTTTAGAACTTTCTAACAGTTTTTAAAATCGACAAAGCAACAGAACCGTGCCACAGCCTTACATTTGTAGTGTCATTTATTAGTGCACATATATGTTAGTAATATGTTTCGTACGGTTATTGGATGTTTAGTACTTTATATTATTATTAGTTGGGGACCAACGAGAATCCATGTCTGCTTGTACCTAACTTCATACTGCCTACTATGGACCACCGACTCAGACTTAGACAAAGTCTGAAAACGTGCTGATAAACGAAAGTTCTTTGTTCATGGATTACAGTTTGCCCCATGATCGAATGATTCTAACTCATATTTTTTGTACGTCACTAGAAACAAATTATGGACACTGTTGACCTTGGGGGGGGGGGGGCATTTAGTACAACCTGTCCATGTTAAGTTTGCCACAAAAGGTTTTTGTGAATGATTTTTTTATTAAACAGTAGTCTTAGTTTAGGATTAGGATACATTGACTAATGGCTTACTAATACAGGTAAAGCTTTTTTAATAAACAAGACATGATTAAATAGCATCTCCAGTGAGAGAGGGCTCCAAACTAGAGTATATCACCGTCCTGTTGATTGGACAGCTCCTCTGATGAATATTCGCTTCTTCATTCTATTATTGTCCTGTTACCTTTTGCTTCTGGGATGTGGACCTACGGTGTGGCCATGCATTGCTCCTCTACGAGCAGTAGTAAGTAATATACAGTGTTGGCATCATTGCTGGAAACAAAACTTTTACACCCTGATGAGAACACTTTTTGAGTTGGACTTGTTTCGCAATGATTCCAATGAGCTGTGCTTTACAGTACGAAGCTTTTTCTCTTGTGTTTCCCAATGGTTTCGTCCTCTAAAGTAAGAAAATGGTGGCTCTAGAGAGTAATCCACCTTCTAGTATTACGTGGTGGGATGTGATTAAACATCTGAATCCATGATTAATTGAATGGTAACTAACAAGCTATTTTATGCTGTAATTACACGATTTGCATTGTTCAATACGTAAATATAATGCCACCAAATAGAATGATTGTGAAATCAACCATCTGTTTTTAATGGAATTCTTGCTTCCATATTTGGGCTTCTTCACGATTTTGCCTATTTCTACCTCATTGTAATATCTGAATATTGTGGTTTTTGACTAGTCTTGTCTTAGAGGGAACCATGCAATCTTTTCATATATGTTACATATGTTAGGAATAATGGATGATTGTATTGATTTATGATGACAGCCTCATGGAGTTACATATGTATGTGTTTATAACTAAACTAATATAATACTATTATATTCTTAACAGCCCCTCAAATACAATATATATGCATAGTGTTGTATTTGAAGGAGATTACATGAAACACTAAAATTTATTACGTGAAAAAATACATCTAAAATCTAACTTTTTAAAGACGTTGTAGAGTGATGCATGGGTTGTCAGAGTCAAGAAAGAGATAATATATAACACTTTTGCTAAATGGCAAGTAGTGGAATAACATGATGAGATAGATGATAACAATAAAAGAATGTTCTTGATAAAGTAGCGAGAGACAATAAATAAAGTTGTCACTAAAACTATAAAGAATGTCAAGATAATAAACAAAGTACCCTAGATAAAAAATGAGTAGCTAAATCGATAAGAAAGGCTACCAAAATATCTAGATGGTTGTATGACAGTGATGTGATTAACTAAACAAAGAGAATGTGGCTAAAAAATGATGATAGAGATTGACTGACAAATGTGTACTCTCATGATGAACAAACATAACGAACAAAATAGATTTAAATGTGAACTCAACAGAATTAATTTATGTACTCTCATAAAAAACTAGATAAAAAAAACAGCAGCATAGAAGAAGATACGTTGGCACCACGCCAGGATGGTGGCCTCCCCGATCCCGCGCAGCACACACACTAGCTTGGATCGGGAGAAACGAATAAAGATGAGTCTGTCCAGGAAAAAAATGCCACCTCCAAGTGGATATTGATTGGGAAGCGCACTGAATTGATAAACTAGAGTACTAATATCATATTAGAAATAATGGATGATTATATTAATTTATCATGACAACTCCTTGTGAATTACATATATATGAGTTTCATGATTAAACTAGAATAGAATTATGACTCTAAAATTAGAGTCTAAATTTAATACTACTTCTGTATCCTTAAGAACATCTCAAAGAGACCTCTGAAAAATAGTCCAAACTTATTTTTGGGATCACCCTGAAAAATATGATAGTTAATTTTTTTCCTCCTCAAACAATCCCCTAAAAGTATATCTACCAATACTTTTGATTGAAACACGTCAACCTTTAAGTCTACAATATTGTTTGTTCTACTGAAAAGAGTAGTATTGATGGTCTTAAACTTTTCCTATTTCTAGTTATAAATAAGTTGAGTTTAGAAAAGAAATAAATCTGTGAGTTTTTTAGGGAGCTCTTAGAGATGATTTTTTTTAAATAAACACCATTTATTTAATTTAGGAGGAGTTTATGTGAGTATATTGAAGATGCTATAACAACAGACATATAGTTTCTCGTTTGGTAGTTGCAAGTATCTATTTTTGGACGAAAGACACTCGTATCTAACCATGGTGAGATCGCATTTGCAAACTACAAAAGGGTCAGTCAAGAGCGACCAAACATTTTGTTGGCAGGCAGGATCTCTGCCATGAGGATATGATCCCCACAATCCCACTGGGATATACCCCAACAACTTCTTTGTGTTGTTTCAAAACAGGCTGGATTGTACGATACATTGACGAGATATGGGGTAAAGTTGATATACTGCTGCTGTGCTGTGCCTGTGGCAACTGAAAATTGGCCCATTATATTCCTGGCGATAACTGAAACGCTACTTCTCAATGCTAGTTTGACAGGACGAGCCTTATGCTAGTATGACCTGTCTGTAGTTCTTGGTTTTATCTAATTGTCTTTTGCCTTTTCTTTCTTGTGGAATAATTGTATTTTTATTTTGTTTCTTGCTGTTGTATGTGACGATACCTCAAATACCGCCTGGATCGGGGGGCCATTATCTGCAACGGTCCATGAGGTCGGAGATCGG
>VSTD030004097.1:0-10484 GCA_008808055.3 Sporobolus alterniflorus
CGATCTGATTTAAGGTGCTTGTGAGGATTTCCTATTTTATGCAGGTTTAGAAGCTCAAGTGGTGCCTTCAAACCAAAAATGGACATTTTTAGCACAGAGATTATTTATAATGATTTAATGAAAGAGCAAAAAGGATTAATTAATAACTATTATTATGTGCAGATAGAATTAGTGAAATATTTTGTATGGAATTAAGAACAGTGTACAAGTAGCCATGCAAAATTTTAGTACATTTATCTATGAGGGTATTTTTATATAATTTAGGAAAGTTTTGGCTTCATGCATTTTCATAGAGTGAAATATTGTGAGAATGACAAAATGGTCAAGTTTTCTGCGTATATTTACTCACAAGGATTCTAATAAAATTTAATTTGCATTTTTATGAGGTTTACACCAATTTCTATGAATTCTAAAAGTTTGCACGAATTTCATAGAGGATTTAAACTATTAACGACATTTTGAAAATGGGAAGAGATTATACCGGCCACTGGATCAAAACTGGCCCAAGGCTGAAGCCCGGTTGCCAGTTCGAGGGCGGTCCAGGGCCTGCTGAGAATAGCCCGCGCTGCCGGCCTTGGTCGTGGCCTAGCCTAGCTAGGTTGGGCTGACCTAGTGTCTGATTTCATGGCCCAGCTCGGCCGAAGCTCCAGGCTATGGCGGCTGAGCTCGTCGAGATGGCGGCGGCCTGCTCGCACCGGCGCTGCCGACGATGATTTGCAGCTGCGAGGCCACCGAGTGAGGGAGGGGGATGGGCCACGCCCATTTTTAGGGTCACACGGCTCGGCTCTCACTAGAAAGGTGGCTAGCGGCAGCGAGACTCATGGCGGTGGCGCGAGACTACTTCATGGTTCGACGTGAGGTGCGGAAGGGAGCTCAGGTAGCGTCTGGTGGGCTCATCTAGGGCGGTGCGAAGGAGGGAGCAGTGCGGATCAACGCATGACGGCGGGCAGCCCGGTGGCCTGCGCACGGCGGTGCTGAACGAGGAGGCCGACGTGGACGGTGGGCATGGCGTGAACTCCATGGCGCGGCTTGGCGACGCGGTTGGTGCGACCGGCGGCGGTCTGGGGCGGCGCAGTACGGCGGGAGGAGGAGCGAAGGGCGCCGGCGTGGAGACAAGGCGGTGGGCTTGGTGCTCAGGACGGCGGGGTGTGGAAGGGAAGGCCGGCTTGGTTCGGACTCCATTGAACGGCGTGAGCGGAGCTCCGAGCGAAGGCTTCGGTCGTACAAGGGGAGAGAAGAGAGAGAGAGAGAGAGAGAGAGAGAGAGCGCCGAGGAAAAGGATTTAAGGGGGGCGGCCCACTGGCTCTGCGTCGAGTGGCACTGCGTGGCGTGCAGCAGCGCGGGAGAAGCGACGTGAGTGGCACTGCGTGGCTATGCACAGTGCCAGTTTTTATTTAACTCAAATTCAAACTGCACTGATTTTGAATCGGCCCAAAAAATGCCTTACTGAACTCAAACAATTTCAAATAAAATATAGTTTTGAAGGAAATTGAATAAGGAACAACTTTTCTTATTGGAGCTTCTCCAGATTCAGAACAGAATTTGAATTAAAATTCAGAGAACCTTTATGAGTTAAATTCATTTGAAAATTGAATTTCATGTACTTGAAAAGTTCAGAAATTATTGGAATTTGGCCAGGGAAATTCTCAAAGCACCTAATTGCCAAATAAATTTGTACCCAAGAGATTTGAGGTTCACAAAGGAAAATTCTTTAATTGACCTCAAGATTTAATTTGAATTTATTTCAATTTAGGTTTGGTTTGCCTAGAAGATTTGTCGAGAGTATACGTATCCAGGGTACATGACTGAGATGACTCCACAGGCCCAGAGAAAATTGGCATAGACTCATATTACAATAAGATGACGCTAGAATATCACTAGAGATATAGTTATATTCAGATAAGATCATATCTTGTAATTAGTAAAGAGAAGTGATAGAGTCATACTATGACTATAATTGTAACTGATTCGAAGATTTTTCTTGTAATCCTTACCCTTTAAATATAAAAGGAGGGCAGAGGTACCCCAAAGGGAGGAGCATAACCACAACATCAATTGACATGAGTAATACAAGAACATAGAACTATTATCCTTCGAGAGACCTACAACTACCTAAAAAATTATTGTGTCTCATGTGTTAACATCGGTATCTCAATCTTGCGACCATCCCTACTCTAAATCATTATCATAAATCACGACAGTTGACATCCATTGTTCAACTGACGTGAAGATCTAATCTATTGAGATCGGTGGCTTCGATCAACAATATCTAAATGCATTTGCAGGAAGAATTCATCTTCTCTAAAAAATTATTGTGTCTCTTGTGTTAACATCGGTATCTCAATCTTACGACCATCCCTACTCTAAATCATTATCATAAACTACGACAGTTGACATCCATTGTTTAACTGACGTGAAGATCTAATCTATTGAGATCGGTGGCTTCGATCAACAATATCTAAATGCATTTTGCAGGAAGATCATCGACAGCGGCATACGCGATATGACGATGTTGCGGCCAGATCATGCACAACTCGGCTTTGCTAATCTTCAAAGCTTGACAACGCGGCATGGGAAGCATGCAGTGCCAGCCGGCAGCCGGACGTGAGGGCTTGCAGCATACATTACGAGGCTCGTCATTGACGAGTGTCCCGACTCGCCCGTTCGTGGCGTTCTTCATCTACTCGGCGAGGCGGATCACCTGGCGATTTGACACTATGCAGCATGCCGATCTACAGGGAAGCACCCTTTATCCCTTTTAGCTTTTGGCGGAAATCAATCATCTGAGTTAATAATGCTGGTTTCAGTTTTCACGTGAAGTTTATTTGCATGTATAAGTTGGTAGCATGCAGGAGCACCTACCATTAATATTTAACTCATACATGGCTACAAGATCATGGGCATCAGCATGGAGACACACGGCGACCCCGCTGACCGTCTACACGAACGGCGGCTACACGAATCGGTTCCCTCACCGCTCGGCCATGTTGATGCAAGCGGCTATACTGCTGGTTCGTGTCAATACGTGATACGACTAGGCCAACCGAGCAAGTACATTGGCGACCCATGATCACTTACGGCCAGGGTCTCATTGGTGCACTACGTAGGCAATTGTTGCATGCATGCGCCCACAGCAGCTCAGAGTCTGCACCTCGATAGATAGTGATATCACGTCACTCAGATTCAGATAGCACTATCATCAATAAGACTCGTAGCGACATCACGCTCTGGGTAACGTTGCCGTATTGTCATCGTCAGTAAGATTTGACAGTGACATTATGTTATGGCTAATATCATTTCGTCAGCACCATCGCCAATAAGACAATGACATCACGTCATGGCCAATGTTACCTCGGCAATGTCATCACCAGTAAGATTCGGTAATGACATCATGTCATGGCCAACATCGCCTTGGCAGTGCCATCACCAGCAAAACTTGCCAGCGACATCACGCCACAGCCAACGTCATCTCAGCAGTGCCATCGCTAGCAAGACTTGACAGCAATATCGCGCCACAACCAACGTCGCCTTGGCAGCGCCACTACCAATATTGGCTCGGCAATGCTATCACCAGTATGACTCGGGGGCTTGGCATGCACTTTCCCGACTAGCAATCTGACTCAGATGTTCACCACCAACCAACCTGAGGGTTGAGGAGTACCACTCCAACCGACAACCCAACTCAGGTACACTTTTAGCTACATCGCTGACCTCAACTCGAGACGAGTGCGTCGTCACCACAATATTATGGGATACTTCACCAAACCAACTAAGTCATTTTCTTAGTTGTATTTTCTTCTAAGTTAATGTTTCTATCTTGATTTACTTTCAACTGGTTAATATACTAATTTAGTATAATAACTAGTCGGTGGGCTGCACGTATCATATTATATTGCTCCCATTTTAATAGTATGTCAGTTTTTTTTTAATTTTTACTTACTGTTTATGTGCAATACAATTTTTGTATGCACATGAGTCGGGTGACAAGCTCACATTTTGCTAAGTACTTTGCGACATATATTCCGAATATATCACACCATGCGCGGTAATGACCTATGCCACGTACGATGCTATGAGTCACACCTCCGTGGCTACACACCCTATGCTCACGGGCTATTGTCTGGTCCGACTAAGTGGGTAATACGACAAATAACTTACAAGAGGAAATCATCTAACCTTTTATCTATTCAGAGCAATAAATGATTTTTTCATATCATATATTACCTATTATGCATGCTTATAATGCAGGTATCTCACGATTCCGGTTATAAGCCTGACACCAGTTGGAAGACCCGACTCTGGTCGAAAGACGCGACTCCGATCGTATGTCCGATCCCGGTCGGAAGACACGACTACGGTCGTATGTCGGACTCCGATCGCACTTCCCGACTCCGGTCGACGTCACAACTCTGGTCATATCTCCTGACTCCAGTCGCGCATCACGACTCCGGTCGATGAGCGTGCTGCAAGTCTTACCAACTCATCTGTGAAATACTATGCATGGTCGAGCTAGATGACTGCATCATCTTACAGCTTGAACACTTAGTCAAAAGCAATTTGAGTAAAGCACATGATTTCTTTAGCGTTCAAAACCCCAGCATCTCACGGTTTTGCATGTTCAAGAGTCAGACCATGTGTCGCGTGACCAACGAGCACTTAGCCCAGCTTGATCTGAGAAAAACCCAAGTATCTAGATGGACTCAGTACCCCTGTAACATGGGCAGATCAAGGACTTCGAATGCCTGGTTAGGTGAGTTTAGGCTCTACGCCATGCGGCCATGACACTAAGACCTGGTTACACTTGAGAAAATCTTCTGCTCAACAAACCGAGTGAGATCCAGATCCGGATGATCAAAGACTTCGAATACTCTATGAGTTAGGCGCATGATGCCTACAGTCCTGAGCACTAAGTTGGGAATCACCCGGTGAAAAATCCAGACTACCCGAGTGGTTTGGTGATTACGACTCATACGCATGACAGATTCGAATGTACGAGTCCAAGAGACTATGTAGACACTAAGTCCTGCCTAGCCTATAAGGAAAAATCTTATTCGATACACTGAGTAAGGTCATGTTTTTGCCATAAGAGGACGTCACTAGGCTATGATATTTGCTTGTTATCACTCATCTACGCGCCAACACGAATATCATCGATGATTGACATGCCAATTCGATTTCTTCACGTTGCAACAACACCTCGATGCTCCGAGCTCGGGGGCTACACAACCTTACCACAACTAGTACAACCTTGAGTTGCAGTGACATTGCCAGCATGACATTACAACACCCTCACTAGTATGACTTGACATCGACATCGCGCCATGGTCAAGTCATCTTAGCAGCATCATCACCAACACGACTTGGCAGCGCCGTCGCTAGCATGACTCAGCATCGACATAGTGCCACGACCAAGTTGCCTCGGCAGCACCATCGCTAGCATGACTCGGCATCACCGTCACTAGCATGACTCAACATTGATATCACGTCGTGGCCAAGCCACGTCGGTAGCGCCATCGCTAACATGACTCGATAGCACTGTCGCCAACATGACTCGACATTAACATCATGCTGCGGACAAGTCACCTCAACAACACCATTACTAGCATGACTCGACAACGTTGTTGCTAGCATGTATCGGCATCAAATATCACGCCGCGGCCAATTCGCCTCAGCAGCACCGTCACTGGTATGACTCGACTTCACCGTTGCCAGCATGACTCATCATTGACATCGCGCCACAGCCAAGTCACCTCGGTAGCACCGTCACCGGCATGACTCGGCAGAACCATCGCCTGCATGACTCGACATCAATATCACACCACAGCAAAGTTGCCTCGGTAGCGCCATCGCCAGCATGACTCGACAGCGACATCGTGCCACATCCAACGACGCCTAGGCAATGCCATCACCATCATGACTCAGCATCGACATCACGCAATAGCTTGATCATCGACATCAACAATGACATATGATTTCGATGGCAAGAAGACACGCTGCCAGTTCATACCGGTACTATTCATCAATATACTTAGTTCCAGGGCCAATACAAACATCCCATTGCGCTGCTTGGCACCTCCGTGATGCATTTACATTTTGAGGATTCACACTTTGAAGACTTTTTGTAGACTCCCAAATTAATTCCCAGAAGACTTAACATGGGAGTCATGGGCTACACCTATTAGATGCACCTATGCGGTGCACCGATTAGATGAATTCTACTAAAAGACTCGGCGTCAACACAGAGTGCATTCCAACTTCATTTTTGCAAAGAAGACCCAGTCGGCTCTGCATCTACTCAGTTGAAAAAACACTCGGGGGCTACTGTCGATGATACGTATCTAGGGTACATGACCGAGATGACTCGACAGACCCATGGGGGTCGACATAGGCCCATATTACAACAAGATGATGGTAGAATATTCTCAGATATAGTGTCCTACTTGAATAAGATCATATCTTATAATTAGAAAAGACTAGAGATAGAGTCCTACTAGGACTACAACTGTAACCGACTCGGTGACTTTCCTTGTAACCCCTACCCCATTGGATATAAAAGGAGAGCAAGGGAACCCCCAAAGGGAGGAGCACAACCACAACATCAATTGCCATGAGCAATACAAGAACACATGATGTATGACTATTATTCTCTAGGAGGCCTGAACCTATCTAAAAATCATTGTGTCTCATGTGTTAACAACGTTCTCTCGATCTCATGACCACCCCTACTCTAAATCATTGTCATCAATATTACCCACTTGACTTAATTCTTGATTAGAACTTTAATGAAGGTGATTATGGACTCAATAACAAGGTGTGTTGCAACCCTTCTCCCTTAAAATAAATCTCATCCCAAGATTTATCGAAGGAGAGATGCTTTAAGGAAAGAAGGAACAGATACGATAAATGCCTTCA
The DNA here is from genome assembly GCA_008808055.3 of Sporobolus alterniflorus. Lineage (NCBI taxonomy): Eukaryota > Viridiplantae > Streptophyta > Magnoliopsida > Poales > Poaceae > Sporobolus > Sporobolus alterniflorus. The sequence continues at coordinate 6,913 of VSTD030004097.1, forward strand.
TGACAAGATAGATGATCGAGATAAATGGGATGACACAGGGAAAAGCATTGCGGAACTTGGACATCTTGCTCGGCAAATGTTACCAACTTTAATATAACCACTTCCTTTGTTGGAGGGACACACTGATAGATGTGATCATCATTTTTTACTCAAATCCCCAAGGTCATTAAACAATGTCTTCCGTCGGTGTAGGAGCTTCTAATCAAAGGCGATCATCAATGGGTGATTGGAAACGGCATTACCTTGGCTAACTAGAAACAAGATGGATACATGAAATCATTTGCGAGACTGCCATGACATGGCTTGGAAATGAGCTGGCATCATGGAGTGTACTCGATCGATAGTGATGATACCAGAGCACTATTAGAGCAATATGGTTACATGGAGGCACTTGCAAAACCACGATGGCATGGATCGACAATGAGTCGGCATCCAGGAGGGTACTTGGTTGGAAATGGGGGGAAACACAAGCCATACTAGGTCATAAAGTAAGAGCTTGGAAAACCTGACAATGCCAATGTGAGCCCAATCTTGAAAAGGTGAAAATCTAGGGTTATGATATGACTAGTCATAGCAACGAGACTCCAATCATAACATCTTTCTTTCTGGTTATGTATCTTGAGTAATACACCATCCGTTCAGAAGAAGGTTACAATTGGGACCTCCTTTGCTAATTTCAAACGGAGGAAGGTGCTTTCCATCTTGCAAATTTTTGTCTTAAGAAGCGTCTGGATGAACCGACACAATTCAAAACAATGATACAATTTGGAAGAGCTCATCAACCAGTCAGAACTAACCCTCAACTCGGCTTCAAACACAAGGAATCATGAACTCATGAGAAGGGTTGCGAATATTGTGAAGGGTTTCCTTTATGCCAAGAATGGTCATGTTTAGGGGAAAAGTCTTACGACTCCAAAATAGATGAAGGTGAACTTTACAAGGTAAGAATTGACAGGGTAGAGCTAATGAGAGCGTGCAACACAAACAGGTGTAACTTGATGGGCCAAAAGAGCATTAAGGATTTACAATATGGTTCAACAAGAGTTCAACGCAACTTCAAGGTTATAACCATTTGGAAGAGACCAACAAAACAAGTGATAGCGACAAGGTCATGAATGATACATTTAAGGTGATATTGGATATCTTCATTCTTGCTCCAAGTTAAAATGCACTTGTGAATTGATGTTTATGTCATGATGCATTCGCATAATGTTGTGGTGCATATGGTATGGTGCAATGCAACATGTAATGATGCAATGCACAATTTTTTTGTAGCACTAGTTCCTTTAACACATGATTCATGTTGTCATCTTTTAGTGGATTTAACAAGAATGCATGAATACCGGAAAAACACCAAGATGATTTACTCGAAGAAGTAAATCAACAATTTTTAATACGATGGGGATTCGGGTGGGACTTAGGGATGATAGTACAACCATGTTATAGAAGATACAAGTCGGTAAGTCATAGAGGGAAATTTGTCCAAGGAATGGATAGAAAGTCCGAGCATCTAGAGAGATTTCATGGTAGGTAACAATAGTCTACCTAGGCATGTAGATGCTGAAGAAAGATGGAATTTGCTTGTTGGGGTAGGCAAACCGACGTCATCATGTGTGAGGAGTGACTTTCGTTGCCGTCAAATAAGGTGTGGGGTCAATTCTTTCTCCATCAAACTATGACTAGTGAGAGGAACGCAACAGCAGGCAGCTTGAACATCATGGCAAGCGTCCATACTCGGATCCATCGAAAACACCTCAAAATGGATTTTCTGGTTTCGACGTCAAACTTGACTTGACTGAAGTAGTAGTCAAAAAATTTAAATTTTAGTACGCTTGCGGCTGGAATCCGGCTAGTCATTGAATACCAAAGTTATAGAGGACCTTCTTAGATTTTCAATGGTTATTAACCCATCCTCTTACGGTAAATGGTTTGGGAGTTATGCTTTATGGAATTTGACGATATGTTGCTGAAATTTCTGTTTTGGGCAAGATGAAGTGAGTTGCCTAGTTTGGAATTTGGACACATCTCCAAGGGGAAGCTGATAGAACCTCAAACATAAAGATTGTAGAGTGTTTCAGAACATTTCTAACGAGTGGTAAATCTCAGAATTTTGATTCCAAACAAGTTATGATTGATCGAAGTCGATAGAATTTACAAGATACAATTTTCAGTTTGAATCGATTTCAAGTTTCCTTCGGTTGTAACTTTCGTTGGATCTAATGGTTTTCAGAGTTCATCTTCTTTATATGGGCATCTAGACATTTTCTCACTATAGGTCATTTTCAAAAATATGGTCGTAGGCGATATATTACACCCGGAATGCTCTGATACCATATGTGACATCTTCATCCTCAATAAGGACGGTTAGTCATAACTAGGATTATTACAAGGTATCATAATGCATAATACATCAAATATAAGAATTACACAAATGAAATGCCCTCAAATTTAATCTCTATTACAACTTGAATGACGAATTTGATTACAGAGTTTTAAGCGGAGGATTAATAATAAAATGAGACATGCAGAAGTGATCACTCAACGATCAAGAGTGGCACCTTGCACTAGGAATACCGACCTCAGAACGACTCATATCAGAAGGGAGAGAAGAGAAGCACCTGCACAAAACTACAACATGGCCATAAACAACCGACTCCTAGTATGCAAGGCTTAAAGAGTAAGCTCTATCTCTATGTCAAACCTGCGTTAAGAGTGGGTCCTTACTTTCATATTTTACACTCTATTCAAATCATTATAACTAGAAGCCACCATCTAAATTAATCAAGCAATAGTTTACAAACAAGTAAGTAATTATAACAATACCATCATAATCCATCATTAATGGCATCAAGTTATCTACATGCTGACGGTCACAAGACAAGCGGTTACTCATATTCGAGAGTCAGGATGATTCAAATCGATATACACCTTACATGGAAACCTGATACACATGACACATACGCTTCCCGCGTCAGTCCATGTACGTCACTCGTCACTTCCTGCGAGTAGTCCCTGTATGTGGTAACCTTTCGTAAAGTTATCAATAGAGTTGAATGGATCCACTGCTCCCAAGAAAATGGCTCTCATCCTAATCCACAATACGCCGGCTGACCAATCCGTTGGTCCATACCTAGTTTCTCTCCCACAACAACCATTGAAGTTATGGGAAAAAGTCAAGCATCTGTTGGTAACAAGCTACATCAATTTATTGAACTTATATCTCCAGCATATGATCAGTACGTTCAATACTTACTCACAGGGGCCAACCCATCAGTCCTTAACCGATACAGATGGGGGCGACAATCTTAGAGGGGTCGGATTTCCACATCACACTCTCTGTCCTTCTCAACCGACGGTCATCCGCTTTTCCCCAATGGCCCCACCCAATCTCAGGTTAACATCCTCAACATAAACCTTTAGCAATTAAGAGGAGAAGCCCCATCGCCGACCCGTGGCCTTCTGACCACTCTCTATCCTTCCAACATTAGCTGACACATGAGTATCTATAGTTCATCCTGACCCTTCGCTACCGCTTTCCTTTAACAAGCTACTCCGCCTTGCCAACGCTTGCC
>VSTD030004098.1:0-10484 GCA_008808055.3 Sporobolus alterniflorus
CTCGCCCCCCGTGAACCCCACTTCCACCAATAACTCCAGCCTCCCGCCGAAGACCCACTTCGTATGACAGTAGCCCTTAAAAGCTCGATTGAAGAGGAAGACGGCGTCAATGCTCTGCATTCTTCAATGTGAATAGTAAAAGCCATGGATTCAGAAGATGCTGCCACAAGACACGCCACCTCGTCTCCGGCCTGCCCAAGGATCATTCAACCCGATGAGTCAAGCTGCTCCGCTCTAGACCAGGCGGCATTGAAGGGACCTGGAGCCTGTCGGCCATTGGTCTGATGCCCTGGCTCAGCCAGAGGCCATTCAAGTGTGTGAATCCTCCAAAGATCTTGTCGATGCAGTCTCCCAAATCCGTTCTCTACACCCTGCAACACATTGGATTGAGGCTTCGACCAAGCTCAAGTCAGTGGTCGTGGTGCCTGAGTGCTCAGTGGAACCAGCTAACCTCCTGCATCGATGTGACCTTGGATGAGTTTGGAAGGTGGTGAAACCGAGAAGAAGGTCGCGTGGTGCTGGCCACGCTGCTTTGAACGCTGCCTTAACTCCTCAGCTGCTCTGTGATGCCTCCACGCTGCAGTTGTTAGATTATAAGAAGGTGTTCAAGGGGAAGTGTTTACGGCGCCTCGCTTCCAACCACTAGCTCATCCACTACCGAGAACAAGTCCATTGCCTGAACTACTTTGGCAACAACCACTTTGCAAAGCACTATAGAGGGCCTCTACGCAACCACCGATTTGTCCACTCCTGCCTCATAGTCCACAAGCCAAGCATCCACTCTCGCCTCACCTTCCCGCCTAACTCCGTTCACAGTCACATCACATTCCCGGAGCTCTCATACGTGGTGGTTGTTACCTCCCTAGATCGCCGTCCCAGCGGGCCATCACATAGCCGGGCGACAGTGGTTGCTGGCAGTATGATGACTGCTGAAGTTCAGAGGCTGCAAACCAAGGCTGTCATCCTGTCCTCCTGCAATGGACCAATGGTTGTTGCTGTAAGGGCTGCCGATGTGGCTTACGAGCTGCACAGGCAGCTCCTCACAAGCTGAAGAACTTTCTAGTTCATTTTGACTACTCCGACCAATGTGGTATTGTGCTGTGAGCTGGCTCATGTTCATCGGAGCAGCTATCTTCCTAATCCAGCCTTGGCGGCTCGAGTCCTACACCTGCAAGGCTAGCTGGAACTATCATGCCAGGATCTGCATCGAGCGTCTCCCTTCTCATGCTTGGTCGGCAGAGGGGATCAAGCAGATCCTTGGGGACATCTGTGTGTTCGACCACATGGAGGAATCCACCTTCCAGCAAGACAACATGAAGATCCTCTCCTTCTTCGCCTGGATGGGGAACCCTGACCTCCTTCCTCACTCTGAAATAATTACTTTCTTCTCTGAGCAAGCTGGCCAGGCAAATGTTAGCCATGGGCCACCGCTGGCTAAGTCCCAGTTCCCTGCACCACCTGAGGGTCGAGAGTTGGTCCTTCTGATCCACATTGATCACTACACTGATTGGTCACTGCAGCCAGACCTCACACCTAACTCGGGTGTCAGTGGTCTCCCATCCTCATCCTCGGATTCATCAACTAGGCCATTCTAGGTCTTCAATAAGTTTGATTGGATCTTAGGAATCGTGGACAGCCAGTGAGAGAGTCAGTCGGCTGGCCAGCAACGGGGTCAGTCTTGCCGGATGCTAGCCTCCGGCGATCGCCATGATGAAGACCACGAAGATGACATCCACAACAATGACATGTCACATCGCAATTGCGCCTGAACATTAACACGTGGGGTAGTCCCATTGACAATGTCCATTTCTGTGGCGCACATCAGCGTACATGCTCGCCTAGCGAGGATGGAGGTCATTGCCATGCCAGAGTGACAGAGTGCGGGGCAGAGGAACACGGTCGCCAGATCTCACGTTCTCCTATGCGCCACTGTGTCCGTCAACCGTAGTGCTGGGATGACGAGGGAGGGGACCGCCATCGATCTTCTTCACTGGCCGGCAACCGAGATCCCTCTCCACCTAAACTATAGGAGATCCTACTGTGCCATGTGTCGGTTTCCCAAACCCGGCCGTTGGCATCGCCAGTGGACACGGGGCATCAGGAAGCGCGATAGGATTCCTTTGCCAGAAGATGCTTCCCGGATTCATTGCTAAACTGCTTTCCACGCCTCTGCAGTTTGGATATGCAAAAAGAGAGCTTCCATTTTTAGCGGGAGGAGGACCCCATGATGCTAGAACACGGTTGCGGCTGTCGCCCACTGTATGCAGTGTGCAGTCGACCCCTGGCTTGCCACTCTATGTCCCAATCTCCCAAGCCTAGTAGCCCAGGGCAGAGGGAGCAATGCAGACCTCGCCAGCTTTCCCAGCGTCGGGTTCAACGGTGGCATCATGGCGGGAATGGGCGAAAGGATTTTTACTGAGCAGGCAATTGATGGGCCAAGCTTGGAGGGTGAACCGGCAACTCTAAAGGCTGGTATGGGCCGCATCTGTAATGCCCTAAAATTTCTGAATTTTCAAACCCCTTTCAAATTCAAAGTAATCCAAATTCAAATGAAATAGGAAATAAATTCAAAAGCCTTCCTATTTAACCAGGCCAAAACCCCCCTTTAGTCCATCAGTCATTCTCATATGGGCCTCTCTCCTTCTTCTGTGAGCGGCCCATTACCCACTTTCCTTTTCCTTTGTTTTTCAGTGTCACGGGTCCGTTCTCCCTCGGCCTTCTCCTTTGGACGCCAGCCCATGACACCTCCTCCTTCCTATCTCTGCTCCACTCACCGAACGACAGCACGCCAATGCCTACTCAACCCATTGCCATCGCGCACTGCGCCATCACCCATCACACCTACGTCGCCTGTAGAGCTACCCTGCACCGAGCCGCCGTAGTGTCACATGACCTGCCTCACCTTGCATGCCGCACCGAGGTACCTTTGTCACCCGTCCTCGCCTGCCTCCGCTGCCGTCAGCCGCCGTAGCACACAACCCGTTCGACCCCCAGTCAAGGACCAACTTGTATACCGTGGTTAGGACTCCCATGCCCCTACCCCTCCTTGCTGACTATTGTCGTCCGTGTCTCTTCCACTAAGCCGCCGTGCAGCCGCACATAGCATGCCGCCCTTCCTGCTCGTCCGCCTGCCTCGTCATGTAGTTGAGGCATGCCCCATTGACTGCCTCACTGAGCGCACCCCCTCCTAGCCAGCAGCCGAGGCCGTCTGGTGCCATTAAACCGAGCCAGCCGTCGTAGCACGACCCCCTACACCGCGGTACCAAGCTCGCCTCTCGTGACTCTAGTGCACCAAGTCCCTCCGCGTCTATAAGAAGAGTGTACCAGCCCCTTTCCCCGCCGTGCGACACCGCTCCTCCGTCACAGTAAGCCAGTCATTTGAGCCCTGCCTCCATTTTCCCCAAATCTCAGTCGCACCACACCCCCACCGTCAATCCACCTAGCACTCGTGCCATCTTCCATATCAATCCTCCAGGGAGCTTCCCACCCCAAACCAAACACTTCGGCACGGTCGTTTTACCATTTGTCCTCACTAGCGAGCCGATCACTGAGCCACCCTTGCCGTAGAGAGAGAGAGAGGGTCACCGCGGAGAGGCCAAACCGCCATGGTAACCACCCTTCTTTTCGAGCCAAATAGGATCCCTCATACCTAGGATCATTTTCCCCAATCCCAAGTCGTGCGCTGAGTGCCGCTAGGGCCACTTCACCGGCGTCGCACCGAGCGCCACCGCCGGCTGAGTGCAAAATAGAGCGATGCTTTGTTTTAGTCTCCAGGCCGCATCAAAGCAGTATGGACCAGCTGGGCCATGTTGCAGCCCACACCCCCAGCTTTTCTCCTCCATCGAGCAGATTGTGTCACGAGGCCATGGGCCAACGCCCACCCGGTTAGTTGCACGCGTGTTGCGGCCAGCACAGTGCTCGTGCCGGCCCAGTCAATGTGGGAAGCCAGCCCAGCGACCAAAAAATCCTTTCTGATTTTCCACAAACCGATTCCAAGTTCCAAAATTCATATATTTTAAATTTCAATTCCAACTCCCTTCAAACCAGTCCCAAAACCTTCCTAAATTCAAGTTATTTTTATTTAAAATACTTTTCATATTATGTAGTGTACTGAAATGTGTTTGTTTGCCTTGTTGTATGTCAAGTTCTTTATGTTATTTAAAATACTTTTCATATTCTGGATGATCCTGTTGATGTCGTAGGCGACCTCAGTGAGTACAAAGGCAAGTCTCACCAACCCTCTTGATCATATTGATCCTATGTGTATGCTTGATTTAGTTTAGAGCCGGGTTAGGATGGTGACTACTTATGTGTTGCATTACCTTTGATAGCCTTATCTATGTCATGTTACATGTTGTTGTTCACTTATGCCTTGCTAGGAGTATGGACTTGTACGGTTTATCCTTATTATTGTATGCATGAGTAGACTAGATATGATTGTTGAGCTTGATGTTGAGATATGGTTGAGGCCGTGTAAGCGCTATTGTTGGTGTAGGCTTACGCCCGAGGGTCATCGTGGTGATGGACTTGGTTAGGTGAGTTTGTCGATGATTAAGGACCATGGATGTGTTGTCATCTCACCTAGATTTTACTTTTTGTGCCTCCACTTAGACCTTGTATGGGCAGGACTTATGTTAATTCCACTGGCTATTCTAGCGCCGTCCAACAGGATGAGGTGGTTGGTTGACCGAGAGTGGTCTGGTTTGTTGGTAGTGGGTGGTTAGCTAGGGTAGTCCATGGCTGGGTGTCACCTATGTTCGGGTTGTCGTTGGGTAATTTCGACTTATGGATGTGTACAAGCTCTGCAGAGTTAGAAACCCACTCAAATGGTCGTGTTCTCGGTATAGGACAGGCTACGGTATGGACCTCACACGTAGATTCTGTGTACGGAGATTGAGTGTCTGTCTGTGGATATGTCATTCCTGTTTAGATGGTTATTGTCATCCTTTGAGTTATTATCGTTGTTATATTCATTATGCTTATTGTTATGCATTTACTCTATCATAGCATAATTATGTATTGTTTTACCCTGGCCTAGTGAGGTGGGACTTGTGGAGTATGTTTGTACTCCCGTGTTTATTGTTGTTGTGTTTTAGCAGCTGATCCCGATTTTGATCCTGAAGACTATGAGTAGCAGGCGTCCACACCTGAGTTGTGTTCTGAAGGGTTAGCTATCTTTAGAAGGTGGTTCTTAGCCATAGCTAGCATGTCCGAGTGTGAAGATGCAATAAATGTAATTCTGTCCACCCTTATAGTCACGTTAGTGGTTGCTATTATCCTGTTGAAGACTTTTGTATTTTGTTAATCTTGTTGTACGACTATGAACCACTTGTATAATGTATTGTACCAATGACTGATTCAGGGATTGGTATGTTAAATACATTATAAGCTTCGATTCTCATATTGGGGTATTTCAGCATCAATGAAGAAGGCCCATCTGCTGTGGAGGTTTTGCCCACACCAATTCAAAACTCGCCAACGGTGGGCTCTTGCATGCTCCTGGAATAGCTGCTCTCTACCGTACCACCGCCAGCACTAACTGTGCCCCGGTGCAGCCGTCGTAGAATCCCAAGCGGTGAAACCGCTCTGCCTCAGTGGAGCCATCGAGGAGGAGTTGTAGGCAGGCTGCTAACAAGTATGTCGTCCCGATGGCGCATAGGGCAACACATCGCCTGATTCGGTAGCTCGATCTGGTTGAATCTAGAGAGCCAATTGGGGACGGTGCGATGTAGAAGTTTGCAGAAATGTTCCAAGGCCCGTTTGCGCCCAAGGCCATAGCAGCACTAAGGGCCGCGATGAGGTTGGCCAACAACCAGGTCACTAAGGCGGCAACTGCCCTGGCCGAGGGGGAACTGGCTGCTCCGGTGGATGTGGCTACGGCCTAAGGGATCTTGGTGTGTTGCTTGTTGCTTCCCTGTTACCATGTTATGAAGACTGTTGTTGATGTTGATGGGGTGGTGGCTGATGGCCATGGTAGGGTTGATGAGAAATATTTCTTGGGGCTATTGGTGGATTCCCTCTCCCCTTTTTAGGCTATGTGTCTGCTGTGGGTTATGTGCCTATTGTGTCTATCAAGGTAGCTAGAGGATGTCGATGTGGGGATCAAGAAGGGGAGTGTCTTGGGGAATTAGCTTGGCTCCTTCCTGCTGGTCTATGTCAGTAGTCTCTTCTGGTGCTAGGATGTTGTGTTGAGTTGGGTCAGCCCATGTGCTATGTATCAAGCTCTATGAAGCTATGTTAGTTGTTTCAAATGTTGCCCAATGAGTAATCTTCTTTCCATCCTAAGCTGGAATGTGTGGGGGCTCAACTCGTCGGCCAGACGAGAGGTAGTCAGAGATATGATCTTAACTGTGTAGTCTTTGGTGGTATGTTTGCAAGAAACCAAGATGTCTCCCTTCTCTCATCAAATCCTTGTGGAAACAGTCAGTCAAGTGCTAGATAAGTATAACACACTCCTAGCTGAGGGTCAAGAGGTGGTATAATCTTGGCCTGGCGATCTGACAGTGTTGAAGGCAACAACCTACTCCTGAATGACTTTTCACTCACTATGGACATCAAGCTTCGATGGTCAGATACTAGTTTCTGCCTAACCATTGTATATGGATCAACTAATGAAGAAGCAAAGTAGATGTAGCTAACAGAGTTGATTACCCTGAAGCCTAACCCAGCTAAGCCTTGGGTTGTACTAGGAGATTTCAATCAAATATATGTTGTAAGTGACAAGAACAACTTGAACCTTAATTGTCGGAATATGGGAAGATTTAGAAATGCTTTGGACAGTTGTGAGCTGTTTGAGCTGAGTCTTCAGAATCGCAAATATACTTGGAGCAATGAGAGACAAGATCCTACCTTGGTCAAGCTGGACAGAGATTTCTGCAACATGGAATGGGACCTAATGCTATTGGGCTTCAGCCTACAGGCACTCTCATCCACAATGTCTAACGATTATCCTATCCTTCTATGTCAACAGCTCATGCCAAGGAAGAAGGGAGTGTTCCGTTTTGAAAATGTCTAGGTGAAGGTGCCAGGGTTCGGAGAGGTGGTCCTTGAAGCATGGCACAAACCGACTCAGGGCACTTCTCCCCTAAACATCTTACATTACAAGCTCCAAAATGTAGCAAAAAGGCTTAAGTTTTGGAGTAAATAAATTTTTGGTAATGCTCGGGGGGATTTGCACTTAGGTAATGAGATCATTAAGTAACTAGATGCAGCACAGGAGAACCGGTTGTTGTCAAAAGATGAACACAGGCTGCATAAAGAATTGAAGAACCGAGTGCTAGGCCTTGCAGCCATTGAGCGATCGCGGAGGCAAGCTTCACGTCTTGTGTGGCTCAAAGAAGGTGATGCATGCACCCGGTTTTTCCATCTCTAATGGCTGCAGTAGGAGAAACTTCATAGCTTGTCTGAAGAACAGGAACGGAACACTTGAGAGGTCCCATGACCAGAAGGAGCAGATCATTCTATACAATGAAAGCAGATGCAAGAGTGGCCTAGTGGTTGCGCCACGTCGCCCGTTTTTTTTTGAGCCGTTGGATCGTGCTTTGGACGTTCGGGATGGAATGACGTGACAGATAAACAGTAACGAGCACCGACAGGTGGGTCTAGCCTCCTCGGTCGCGCCACAACATCCAATGACAGGTGGGCCATCATGTAACACCCCAGCTACTCCGGGCCTGGTGGTCGTTACTCCTGGCAGTCCCTAGGATCATAGACTAGCCCCACATATCAACCCTAGTCTTTTTTGCACACTTTTGTCCTCACTTGTGTGCACCAGGAAGACTTCCCGGTTGGTCACCTATCCTGAAATTGCTCCAGGTCAAACACGCTTAACCTCAAAGTTCTTTTCAGTGGTATGAGTATTCTATCAATCCGATTAAATCTTGAGCCAGGATGTCACAATCCACCCCCTTAGAAGACCAACGTCCTCATCGGTCAACATCAAGCTAGGAACGTCCCCTCTTGGTCACATCCGTACGTTTAGTACTGACAGCAGCATACGTATCATACCGTGTCCCTCTCAGAGGACCCACGCATCATGCATGCGTACCCACGTCCCTGACCCGTACGCCACCATATCCTTCTCAACTGACCCGTACGCGTCCGTGAAACCACGAGGGTCGGCTCTGATACCATTTATAACAACCCCATCACTTCGGGCCTAGCGGTCATTTCTCCTGGCAGCCCCTAGGATCATAGACTAGCCCCACAAATTAATCATAGTCTTTTCTGCATATTTTTATCCTCACTTGTATGCATCCGGAAAGACTTTCTAGTCGGTCACCCATTCTGAAATTGCTCCGAGTAAGCATGCTTAACCTCAAAGTTCTTTTCAATTGACCTTCTAAAAAAGAAGGTATACCTTGGTGGTATAAGTATTCTATCAATCCTATTAAACCTTGAGTTAGTATGTCACACATCAGACCCGTGCACATGCTACTCACTCGCAGCTTCATGATAACTCTTTCCGTGGCTGCCAGTGGTCCCCACGTTGGCGCCGCGTGCCCACTCTCCCTTCCTTTGCTCGCTCCGTCGTTTGCTTCCCCGTGCTCTAGAACCTTCTGGTCCGTCTCCATCTCCCCCACATTCGCTGCCCCTTTTGCTGCCCTCCTCATTTCCCCCACGTGCGCCACCCTTGCCCGACCCGCACTCACTAGTGCCCTTATGCCATGACTGGCCTTCCGCCCTCCACTTTTTGACCCACTTACCTTCGAGCTTGATCGAGCAGCGATGGGGTTCATCGGCGCAAACGGCTTGGAGACATGGTCCAACCCATCTAGAGCCCATGTGTCATCCTCTTTCCGCTCTGGATGCTGTGACTGTGACGCCTCCCCCCTTCCCTCTCGCCAGCTTGAGATCCCACAATTCCTGATTTCTTTTTGAATTTTTGGCCAGATTATTGTCCTCGTCGTCTTTGTTCGGCAAAGAGATTGGAAAAAATGGCCTCCTCTTTCCCTAACACACTGATATGCTCTTTGTTGCATCTCTTGCGCTCGGATCTGTGTCTCGGCGAGTTAATTTCTTCCCTATGGTTCCTCTTACCGAGTTGCTCAAGTCCGGATTTCTTCTTTTTATTTTCCCTTTTTTCCCTTCCTGCCGTTGCTCGGATCTTCTTCATGCCTCACTTATTTTTTCTGCCTTTACTAATGTATTCCATTCATAATTATGGGGCCAACATGCTGCTAGCCCCAATTGGTTTCTCCATGATGGCAGACCACACATTTCTTGATAGAATGATTTCCCAACTTCGGTCTTCATGCAGGTGAGGAAAACATGCACTTTGCTGATTCATTCTTGTATATTTCAAGTTGCTATTTTTTCTTAGAAAAACAGACAACTTTTGCAAGTTTATCTATACCATGTTGCTATTGTATTAATCATTTGAATAGAGCAGAGAATATATGGAGTCTTAAAAAATGTAACTATATTTTTAGTTGTTGGAGAGAAGTTTTGAACATTCTATACAATGAAAGCCGCAGCAAGAGTGACCTATGATGGTGGTTCAGCACATTTTTGAATTGAATGAGGAGACATCAGGGTCTAAACTCACCTATATAATATATGAGTGGATTACCTTCACCACACGCAATCTGTAACCACTGTAATATGAACTTGCCAGCTCACCAAATCAATTTTTTGTTGATCTTAACCATGGCTTCATATAAAACAGAGCACTTAATTTATACAAAATTGTTTGCGTTTACCCCATTGCGCCATCTAGCATGTATATACTTTCGTTATTGGATCAGAACACATTTGTATGTTGTATTTTATTTTTATTTTGTTACCTGTTTTAGTGTTGTTTGTAATCTTGAAAGCTACATGTTTGTTGCATTTACTATCAGGTACATACCAATTCTGTAATTCAGGAACACTTACAAGAATGTCAATCACTCATATATGAAGGGTTTCCTCACTCCAATCTGGAAATTTTTTTGTAGGTGCACTTATACCCAACATCTTGACAAAATATTAGAAGAGGCTGCCACCGCATTTTATCCACATATAAAGTTTGTTTGACTATGCTGTTACTGATTTTATGTTCACAAGAAGTGTTCAACACTGCTAATGCTTATAAGTATTGCTTACTCTCATATGGTGATTTTGTTCTTCTTACGATGTTCTCAGGTCAGTATAAGGAGGCATTGGCATTGTTCTATCTCAGTATAAGGTGGCATTGGCATTATTCTATCATTGATTTTTTTAATTTTGTACTTTTTAGAAGTGATATCTAGATTTCACATGATTCTCTCTTTCAGTGCTAGGTTAGTTTGCGAGATTGTATCGTCATCTAGATCATGGTATGTTGTCTATGATACTACATGTTTTGATTATGTGGTTTTTTGTACCATTAATGCTATTATTGCTGTAGAAAATGTGTAGATCCTGGTATTATTGTTTCTTTTTAGTTGATTGTGATGCCCCTCATAATATATCAACATTCTTATTTAGTAATTGTGTTTTTTTTACCAATACAGAGCAATTTG
>VSTD030004099.1:0-10483 GCA_008808055.3 Sporobolus alterniflorus
CTGAGCGTCGGGAAGGTGAAGTCGTGGAGGCGGGTGCGCGTGGCGGGAGCCGCTAATGACGGGGACAGGGACGCCGGTGCGGCCTTGGGCTTGGCCTTGGCCTTTGGGTGGCGGTTGTCGGAGTCGTCGGCGGCCATGAGGACCATGAGAGGTGGGTGCGTGCGAAGATGAGGAAGATGGAGGGAAGGAGGGCCGGGCGAAGGCGAGGGTGAGGTTTTCAAAAGGCAGAGCCGAGAGGGGAAGGAGACGAAGGAGGAGCCGCGTGATTGTTTTTGCTGCGACGGATGGATGCCATGGTTCGGCCGCGCCGCGGTGGGCGCAGTTTTCTGGTGCTCCGACCCGCGATTTTGGTGGCGTGGCTATAGCCGGGCACGTGGGCCGTAGAAAATGGGCCAAGTAAGACACATTCGGATCAAAATCGTGACCGGGCCAGCACGGGCCCATGTGTGGGCCGTGCCTGAGCCAGAGGTCCAGCCCGGTGGCCGGCACGGCACACGACCCGTTTGTTAGTACTGTTAAAAATATTTTTATTTCAAAGCAAACAAATTTGTTCACTTAGTGTAGTGGTAAGTCTCGTTGTATCAACAACTCATATCTTAGATTCAAACTTTTGTATCTTCCATTTTTTGTATCATTTTGAACAATTTTATTCAACTAGCTCCTACGAATTGGCTGCTGCGTTCGCGTGAGGAGCTGAAGCTTGTTTATGCTCTGCAATATGAATAACTTTTAAATGTGCACATGAAAAAAAGACTAACCTCAAAAACTTACATGAGACTCAAAAAAAGATACTCCCTCCATCACTAATATTTGTCGTTTTGATTTTTTACATCAATTTTGATCATTCGTCTTATTTAAAAATAAAAATTATAAAAATATAAAAATATACTTAAGCTATATTATGTAATAAATTATATTATAGTTAAAATATAAAATAATTGTAAATTTTGTTTTGAATAAGATTAGTAGTCAAAGTTGGTGAAAAAAATCAACATGACAAATATTTAGAGATGGAGGGAGTAATTGTGTTCAAAGTTTTTGAAATGAACTAAAAAAATAAAATTGTTAGCAGTGTTGTGTACTTTGAGAAAAGCAACTTTCTTCAACCATTTGTTGTTGCCTTCCGAAAGTTTAGCGCTAGAAAACAATCATTTAAAAGTTAGATACTCGACTAAAAGATACTACTAAATACCAAAGGGTAGAACGACAAATGCACTGATACACACGCCACTGATTCTAAACTTACGTGCCAATGTTGATCTCGATCTGAAAACACATCGGTTGATCATGAAAGAATCTAGATCTTGCCTAGTCTACACCAAGTGCATGGTGTTATAAACATTTGATACATACCATATGTAGGACAGATCCCTGATGTAGCATGAGAGTTAAAGACGAGAGATAGCAAAGCGGTGTCATCGGAGAGATACCGCTCCGGTTCCGTATCCAAGGTTCTGGTTTTACTATGGTGTCTTTGTATATTATATTTGGTCATAGCACAAGGAACAAATTAATAAATACATGTTGTCTTGGATACCGAAACATGATACTATGCACCAGTGTTCAATCTAGATAGTATGATGTTGTGTATAGTACATTGCAGTCCTGAACTTTGGATTACGACAGTATCCATTGGAATAGCCTTATGGAAGCACAATTATCGTAATCATGAAATGCAAACAACTTATGTAATAAATAAATATAATTCACTTTTGGTACCCTGATTTAATACAGAGAATATCCTAGCCGCTGTAATACCTTTTTCGGATACCTTTTTTTAAAAGGTGAACAGTCATATGCACCTACACCTACACGAACCCTCAGCCACCGGATCTGAATCCACCGTTCTACATGACTCGAAAAGCACAGCCAGAGTAAACCAGCGAAGAAATGAGAAAAAAAATTATATAGCATCTGAGTCATACATAACATAATAAAATCATGCTCCCCATCATGTAAATAGACAGCAATTGCTGACCTAGTTGCTGCGCTCTCCCCCCCTGCGCGCACGCATTTGCCGCCCTCTTTAATCACCCTCTCGCGTGTTCTTTGCCAATGGAGTCCTCGCCGGCTGCGACCATGGCCCCGCCTCCCGCGCCCTCGTCAAGGGCGAGGGATCCCCTCCTCTTCAGCAGCTTCGCCCTCCCCACCGGATGGGGGTGCCGCAGGCCCATGGATTTCATCTGCCGGGACATTGACGCCCATGTCGTCTCCGAGCCCGCACCCAACGCCGCCGCCGCGGCCGTCGTGGCTGCCGAGCCGCAGAATAAGGGCCCCCGATCACCAGAGAAAGGAACCGCGGCGGAGGAGGCCCCGGAAGCTCCCCGCAGGCACTGGAACCTGCGGGTCGACCGGACGTCCTGGCGGGATTACAGAGCGGAGGTTGCGCGGCCGTACAAAAAGCTCGGGACCACGGAGGCGGGCGGCAACAAGGGCCGGGGGTTCTCGGTGCCTCTGACGCGGCAGGAGATCGACGCGGACTTCGTCGCGACCACCGGACGGAAGCCGCCGCGCAAGCCGAAGAAGCGGCCCAAGGCCGTCCAGCGCCAAATCGAAGTGAGTACTCCCACACCCCACACCAAACGGAGCAATGCCGATCTTGATTTCTCGGCCGCGATCGCTAATCACCCTCTTAGTTCCCTGAATGCTGACCACCCGGTTCTCGCTGCGCGGCGCAGAATCTTTACCCCGGGAGCTCGCTGGCGGAGGTCACCCGCGATCGGTACAAGGTGAACGAGGTATTATTGCACACAAAAAAACTCCGTCTTTGGTCTGGTCTATCCCCGGAACCTGCTCTGGTTGTTTGAGATGCTGATTGATTCGAATCTTCCTAATTGGAGCAGAAAGGAGGATTCTGAGTCGCGCAAGGAAAACGTGCAGTGGGATGATGTGGATTTCCAACCGAGGGGCTAGATGGAGCATTGGCTGCCTCGTCACAGCTGCTAAGAGAAGATTAGGGCTAATTGCTTCAGTTTGTGGGTGCTTACTCAATGATCCTGTAGTAGCATGCTGATTGCCGAACCGTAATGATGCCTGTATTGGTAGTTTCTTCCTCTGAAGTTATTCCTGATTCTCTATCTAGTTGACATGTCAAGGCTAAACGCCTATCTCGCAGAAGAATCAGAAATCTTGGGGGGTTTCTCTGTCAGCGAAAAACGCAATTCTTCATCAGTTCTGAATGTCGTGCAATCTTCAGCATTGATTCCGGCCAGTACTTTTTCGCTCTATTTTGATTCTGCGGTTTATAGTTGCATCTACTATGTTTATCAGTCGGCTCTGCGCTTGATCTTCCGTAACTTTCCCGTCAGACAGATTCAGAACTCTGTCTCTCTCTTCCCCATTTCTTCAGCAGCGAAGGAGTTGTTAACGTTTGTAAATTTAGACAGAAAGCAACTTTCGGAACCTTTCGAGCATCTGGTCTGTTTACTGATCAATCTGCTGGTAGTGCAAATGAGAGAGGGACTGGCATGTGACCATATATCTGGTTCCATACTGAAGGCTGAAGCAAGATGGAGCCAACCGAAAATAGCATTCGGCTTTACGAGCCCTTCAATCAGAATCAGCATTTTGGGAG
The DNA here is from genome assembly GCA_008808055.3 of Sporobolus alterniflorus. Classification (NCBI taxonomy): domain Eukaryota; kingdom Viridiplantae; phylum Streptophyta; class Magnoliopsida; order Poales; family Poaceae; genus Sporobolus; species Sporobolus alterniflorus. Next base: position 3,575 of record VSTD030004099.1, read on the forward strand.
TTCAGTTCCGAAAATGAAAAAAAAACGAAAGAAAGGGTACAGCACATGATCTCCCAATCATTATCCTCGCGTACTGGAATTTTGCTCTGCCAATCAAAAGTCTTCGCTGAAAGCGACTTCTTGAACAGCGGGAATGATCCTGGACCGGAGCAGGATCTTTTCACCTTGCCAAAATTATATTCTAACACACCTACTTATTACTTTACCCTCCACAAACATGTCTCTGTCGCACTGAGATCCCTGTTTCTGTTGGGCGGCTGTTTTTAGCCAAACTGGTGATTGGTGAAGCCGGGGATTTGAGACTCAGGACGAGTCAACGTGCCTGCTCTTGCATCAATCTGTGTCTTCACATTTAATGGTAGAGTATTGCTACTAGTAGCTACGCAGTACTATACTACTGCATGTACATAGTTTATGATATCTTTCTCATGCAGGTTCGCGCCAGACGACTGCTGGCATGTCAGACAAATGTACTCACCAACTATAGCCGACGTCTGAAGCATTAGCTAAGCTTCTATTGACACGATTCGCGCCAGTAATTGTACAGTCATCCCGCTCTGCATAATGGGCAGAATAACACGAGTGTTCCCTTCGATTCGCTCTCGTCGCCGTGAGAACGAACAAAACAATACTCCTATCGTACCCTCGGTCCCCAAATATTTTTTGTTTTACTTTTTTACAACTTTGACCACTTATTTTATTCAAAATACAATTTATAATTATTATGTATTTTAATTATAACATAATATAGTTTATGTATATATTTTTATAAATTTATTTTTTTAATAAGACAGAAAATCAATATCAATATAAAAAAGTCAAAACAACAGATATTTGAGAATAGAAAGAGTATTATTTTTCTAACCAGCGTTAGGCCATGATCCCCTCGTGCTGCGCTGCGTGTCTATATACAGACCTGGTTTGCTTTCAGTTTTCAAAGACCATAACTATTGATGGCTTCGAGTTGGCGAATACATAAGCGTAGTACATGTGGAATTGGCAGTTCAGTTGCAGTCCAATATTATATCTTCAGAGATCTGCCGCTTCGGTTTAATTAACCCAGCAAGAGCGGTTCACAGCTCTCTGAAACTACGACACCTAAGCACATACGCACGCAGATGTACCCATTTCAACAGTGCGCTATTAGTCTCCTGTCTCCGTTGTCCATTGTTTTTTTTAGGAAGTCCGTTGACCATCCAAGTGTTGCTTCCACGTAATCCACCGTCGAAGAAACAAAGTTTTGTACGGTATCTAAGGGACTTGGCTGACGCCTTACACCAGAGGGCAGAAGCGCACGACATATTCTGCGAGCGGGAAACGTGACAGCCGCCACCCCTCCATTTTCTTTGCGTTTCTTATTTAATCGATACTCTGTTTTGGACAAGGTATCGCTGTTACCAGGCCGTTTTCTCTAGTCAATGAACGGCCTCGGTTCCTCTCATTCGTTTTTTTGTCGCAATATAACATCAACTGCTAGCACATGTTTCCTCGGTCAACGTTCTCAAAGACTCAAGCTTTCTCTTAGGATTGCATCCGGCATTTCCCGGAAAATTCACGTCGCATTCCACGGAGGATGTTTCATTTCATCGGATCTGCCGAGTGCAAGCAGGCAGAGCAGCAGTACGTGCGGCGAGTCGATCACCCCGTCGTTGATGAACGAAACGAAACACACGAGGCGGAGGCGGCTTTCGGGCAGCTGGGACAACGACGGCAGGCAAACGGTGGGGCGCTGCTGTTTGCCAAGGCCCGCAGGTGGGGGACCAACGCCCCGCGCGGGAGCGAAGGAAAAAGACCGGGTCCAGGAACACAGGTCGTGCGCCTTCCCTCCTGGCGGTGGGGCCCGTCCCGGAAACCCACACCACGTAGGTACGAGGACCCGTGCATGGGCGCGCTCCCTGCCCGGTGGGCCTGTGGCCCTCTCGCCCGCACGGACACTGTTGCTTCACCGGCATCCAGGTTCCACCCCCGTTTGGTGGGTCGGGTCGCGTAACAGACTGGCCTCCGTTAAACTCCCTTTCCATTGGCAAGGCCAGTTGCACCACGTACTCCAATTGTAAAACCAACTGACAGTTGGGTCATCACATAAGCATGGACCCACCAGTCATTGGACAATAGCGAACTGAACGGCCTCATCAGGGCCCAAAGCTTCCGTTGTGCGAGTCCCGGCTGGAGGATGGCGAGGCTGCCCTTGCCTTCTGCCCGTAACAAAACGCGAGCGACCCCCCACGCCTGTGGCCTCAAAACCTCCTCCGCCTACCACTCGGTCTCTCTCTCTCTCGCTTCCTCCCTCCCTCCTCTCGCCGCCGACGTCCCTCCACACAGCCGTCCCCTCCTCGCTCCACCGAGCATCTAGCCATGGCGGCCACGGCGGATCCGCGGGCGAAGCCGCCCGCTGCGACGCCGCACCGCCTCGAGCCGTGGGCGCATCAGCCGCCCGCGGTGGCCGCCCACCGCATGCCCGTCATCCCCGTCGTGTCCTCGCCCGGGAGCGCGCGCGATCGCCGCAGGCCGTCGTCCCACCGGCGGGGCGGCGCGGGGCAGGACGTCGGCGAGGAGACGCGCAACGGCGGGATCGAGAGGCTCCGGGCCAAGCTCATGGGCCACCTGCGCGACGCGGCAGATCGGCTGCGCGTGCCCCAGCCTACCCCCTCGCTGCCTCCTCTGCCGCCGGAGACGGACTCCGAGCCGGAGCCCGAGCTCCGGGCGCCGCCTCCGCCTCCGCTTCTTCCTTCTCCTCCACCGCAGCTGCAGCCGTCGCAAGGGGCGGACGTGGCCGTCCCGGGGAGGCCGTGGAACCTGCGGGAGCGCACGCGGCGGCGTCCCGCCGCCGCCAAGTCGTGGGCCGCGTCGGCGCCGCCCTCGTCGTCGTCGTTGAGGCGGCGGCGCAAGCGCGCGCCGTTCTCCGTGTCGCTGACGGCGGAGGAGATCGAGGAGGACATCTACGCGCTGACCGGCGCACGGCCGCGGCGGCGGCCCAGAAAGCGGTCGCGCGTCGTACAGCGGCAGCTCGATGTAAGGCGAATTCCCCGTGCTGCCCCTGCCCTTCCCATTCCTCCAAACCCACTTTTGTTTAATAGTTTAACCCGGTTCCACTTTTTGACAGAGAGATTGCTTGCTTATCCTCCTCCGCACTAATATTATCCTGACATGATTGTTGTGTGCAGACGCTGTTCCCCGGGCTCTGGCTAACCGAGGTCACCGCCGACGCGTACCGAGTGCCGGACGAGTAGCGCTCCCTCCTGTTCCAGGCTCCAACTCTCCAACCGCCTCACCTAGCTTATGGGTCGATCGGCTCATCGCGTCGCAGTCGCGCCTCCTCTCCTCCGTCGGCCCATCAGTACGTTCGTCAACTGGTCCGCCGCCCGCCCCAAGTTTTCCTACTCTCTCTCTCTCTCTAGTTTGTACTTTGTACAGCAGCGTGCTTGCTTTTGTGACCATCATCTACTATTACTAGTTCATCGTCGTTATTTTTTTTCCTTCGGAACAAATTGTGCTGTGCCGTGTGTTATCGTTAAGTGCTCGTCGAATTTGCTGCGTGCCACAACATGCAACTTCAGCGCCTTTTGTGCTGGCCTCGTGGATGGATGGATACTTTTTTTTATCGAACGCGCTTCATTAAGAGGGAAGGATGGATGGATACTTGATCCGGTCTCGGTGCCTTTCTTGGGGACTTGCCCAATACGAGCTGCGAGTTGGAGAGGCGGAGGAGGACTGCTGGCGCTGTACGCATGGAGAGTCGAGGAGATATTAGTGGTTGGTCCCGTGGCCGACGTTTCGGATTCTTTTTGGGACCCCCTCCCCCCTCTTCGTGTCGCTGTCCGCGCGCTGCTGCATGCGGTCGACACGCCACGCACCACCCCCGGAATAGCTCGCTACAAAGGGAAAGGGAACGCTGCAACATACATTCCGGCCCTCCTAGGCAATCATCGAACCGATGGAAAAAGCTCGGGATTAGAGGATGCGTTGGCTGCCGCTATTTGCTTGCTCGTCGACGTTCAGGTTTGTCAGGTCCGCCCTGCGCGAGCGATAAACCCCAATAATCATCTAATCGCGGATTTGTCGGGGCATCTCGCTCTCTCCCACCCCAATAATCATCGAGCAGGGCAGAGACGGTGGAAGAAACGCCGGGTCCATCATGCTGTGCGCGCAGACGCATTCGGACCCTGATGCGGCGACGAGGTAGGCGCTTGCTGTTTAAAGGGCAAAAAAAAAATCAGGCTCTGTTCTGCGTAAGTACGTAGTACTCCGTACGTGATATTGTTGGGTCCAGTGGTCAGGTTTAGCCGGAAAGGAAAGCTCGTGACCAGGTGGACATGCAGACCTGGCGCCTCAAACCTGCCATCCCGGGGCCAGCGCGGATAAGCCTCGCTATCCCGCCTTCCTTTCACGAACACGAACGGCGCACGAGCTTTTGAAAGCTGCTGCTCCCTCCTGAGCTTTGCTCCCCCAAAGAAAACTGCTGCCGGTACACCGTCTAGGCAGTTCAAACCGCTCCCCGCCGTGCTGCCTCACGGAATCTGAGAGAGGCCCGGGAATTGCACCGCCGGAGGCGCCCACACGTGCCGGGGCGCGCTGATTTGCTTGTAGCAGGACAAGTCGCCCCCTCCGTACGTGCGTACGTGGCGCATACATCTGCCAGGAAAGCGAGGCCGTGCGACCGTCCTGTCGATGCTATCCCGGCGTTGTACGAGATAGCGAGAGCCACGTGGCTTTCGAGGACTAAGTCCACTTTGTTAAGAATCAATTACATTATATATTAATTACAATGATGAACATTAAGTCTAATAAGTGATGAACAGTTAATTCGTCTTGAAGCCTCATTGCAGTGGTTCACTGCAGCAGTTCTTGCAGCGGTTCTTCAATGCTAGAATGAGTCATCCGTGAGGAACCGCGGTGTCATATTCACAAGATAAAAAAATCAATAAACAATATAAATTCATTTATCAAACTTCTGAGTCGAATTTTTAACACACCTCATGCCCGATGGAGGCTGCCGTGGGCGTTGCGACGTGACAGCGCTCCAACGCGAGGCTGCCAGGCCATCGTCCTGCGCACCGCGAGGCTGCACACGTCGCTCTCCTCTCCTCTCCCGCTTGGACCGTCAACAACGAGATCGACCGGGGGGGGGCCGGCAATTCCTGATGCCTGATGTGCCGATTAAATCCGTTTTTCGATGTTGGTTTCAGCGAATCAGCGGGTCGGCAACGGCGGCAAAATTTCCTTTGCGGAAAAACTGGGTGGGCTGGACTTGAGTTGGTGTCGCTCGTGGACCGTTTGTGACTTCGGCCGGCTTACTCGGGCTTTGTGGCCAGTTGGTCGTGTCAGGCCGTGAGTGAAAACGCACAACATGGGCCCATTTTATGTTGGGCTGAGATCAACGGGATCGCCTTGCGTTCTTCGAGCTGCAGTACGAGAATCTCGTACGGTACGGTGGCCGGAGGAGGGTGGTTCAAGCTGACTGGATGCAGCCGTCCGGATGAGGTGCCCTACTCGCTGATGGGCAAGGCCAGGATCAAACACTCAGGAGGTGCCGTTGGAAAGTTGCCATCTGGTTTTTTGAGGTCAGAAGAGCCACGGGAGGGGCAAAGGGGTATTTGAAGGAGACAGTCGACACGCAACGCACAACTGGTTTTTCCTATTTTCACGTTCGGTTCTAACCTCGAAACGATTCTGATTTTCGTCATTTGGCATTGTTTCAAGACTGAATCGAAAATGATTCTCCCCACAAACAGGGCCCGAGAGTTTGACTGTTAAAGGACTTCGTGGCAGAACCACAAGGTAGGCGCGGAAATTGCAGGTTTAGTAAACTTAATAAGTGCTGTATGTGTTGCATAATTTCCTGCCATCTGAATATGTTTTGCCTCTTTCTCAATTTCCTTGTGTTTCCATCAGTGTAGTGTAATCGGTCTTGGTGATGCAGCGACTTGGGGCTACGGCCCAGTGGCCCACGAGCGTTTACAGACCCTTTACCTCAAAAAAAAAAGAGAGACACTGCTCCTACGTACATTTCCTCTGTTTCAAACTACTACTCCAAATAAGAGAAAATACTGTGCTTAGTGGCCATAATTCACATCGATAAGAAGTTACCAAAACTTCCCTGGATCTTATCATACCGGGTAGCAAGTCACTGGCTCACGCTGGGCACTGTACTCATGCTGTCCCACGGAGTGTGCACCGTGTCAGGGGACCGTGGCGCGAGGAGCGCGTCCTTCTTCACCAAGCCCTCCTCCTGTATGCTCCTGAGCGCGTCGAGCACCTCCCCGATCGGCGGCCGCATCTCGCCGTTCTGCTGCAGGCACCGGAACGCCAGATCGGCGACCATGATCATCGTCTTCCTCGTCGCCTCGTCTGAGCCGTACCCGAGCTCGCGGTCCGCCAGCTGCTCGACCTGCCCGCGCTGGATCTTGCTGACCGCCATGGCGGACAGGTTGATCTCGTCGCGGCCCCGTGTCACGTCGACCGCCGGCTTCGACGAGACGAGCTCCACCAGGACCACGCCGAAGCTGTACACGTCGCTCTTGTCCGTGAGCTGGTAGCACTGGTGGTACTCCGGGTCCACGTACCCGGGGGTGCCCTGCGGCGCGGTGGACACGTGCGTGGCGTCGACCGGGAACAGGCGCGACAGCCCGAAGTCGGCGACCTTGACGTGGAACTCCGTGTCGAGGAGGATGTTGCTGGTCTTCACGTCGCGGTGCACCACCGGCGGCTCGACGGCGTGGAGGTGCGCCAGCGCGGCAGCCGCCTCGACGGCCACGCCGAGCCGGCGGGGCCACGGCAGCGCGCGCTCCGCCGCGCGGGGGCCGTGCAGGTGGTCCGCCACCGTGCCGTTGGCCACGAACTCGTACACCAGCAGCAGCGCGCGGCTGCGGCTGGACGTGCACCCGTACAGCGTCACCAGGTTCGGGTGGC